>JAXFYN010001219.1:0-15495 GCA_036172215.1 Camellia granthamiana
GATGCTAGATCGGAGATGAAAAAAAATCAGAAATGAAAAAAATCAGTGAAGTTGTTCATCCACAAGAAATAAACGATCGGGAGAGAGAGAGACAGAGATTGAGAGAGAGAGTTAACCTGTGAATGAAGTAGATCGGCTGTGCGATGAAGTAGATCGGCTGTGAGAAAGAGAGTGATCGATCGGTGTGTGTAGAAATGAGAAGAGAGTAAGAAAAAGAGAGACAATGAGTGAGATGAGACTGAGAGAGAGTGAGTGTGAGGGAGGGAGGAGCCGATTAGATTATTATTAGGGTTTTTTTTTTCTTTTAGTATAGGAGTGAGATGGTGAGTGAGAGAAAGATGGACGGTTTAGATTAGATTTGAAAAAAAATAAAAAATAAAAAAAAATTAATTAATGCGGGTGGGTTGGGCGGGTGCGGTTCAAACTCGCAACCCGCCCGCAACCCGAAATTTATATAAAATCCAAACTGCACCCTACCCTAATGTGTTTGCGAAACCGCCCACATGCGTGCGGTTCGGTTCGGGTAGGGCGGTTTGGGTGGGTCGGATGACCCTATGCCCAGCCCTATATGTGAGATACATTTTGATCCAATGGCTGAGATTAATCCCAAGTTTATATCAATGGTTTAGATTTGCTTTGGATGGCTCACATTTCCCACCCAACACATTTCTGTGTCTCCCCCATGCCCTCTGCCTCTCCCATACCCTCTGTCTTCCCATTCCTACTCTCTGATGAGTTGTGAAGCTTGGCTTGGCTGCTGCAGAGTTGATCTTCCCATTCCTACACTTTTTTATATAATGTGAATGAAGCAGATGTATGTGGATCATCAGTCATCAAATACTGCTGCAGAGTTGATCTTCCCATACCATTTTTTTCCCATACCCTTTGTCATCAAATACTGCTGCAAAGTTGAGAGAAGCAGATAGTGAGGTGTGTATTGTATATATTGTTATAGCATTTGATGATAACATGCGAAATTGATTTGAGAAGGTTGGAAAAGAATATGTAACTTCCTGAGATTCATAAATTGTATATATTGTATATATTGTTATATGTCGATCAGGAATGAGATAATCCCTTTGTGAAATCAACTACTATGTCATATATCCGATTCATAATTTGATTTCATTTGCCTTCGGGGGGGGAAAAAAAAGGAAATAATAGAAGTTTGTGTTGTGATACAAATGAAAATAATATATCCGATTCATAATAGAAGTTTGTATTGTTATATATCCGATTCATTTGCATTTGTTTTTTCAGAAAAAGTATTGATAAGAAATACTTTTGAGCTTTTTCAGAAAATGGGTTTGTATGATATAGATGATCACGGGTGGGTTTGTATGATTTGAATGATATAGATGTGTGCCTTCATCAGCCTTTGAATGATATAGATGTGTGCCTTCATCAGCTTTTGCCTTCACCATATATCATACCAAAATCACAGGTGAAGGCAAAAGCTGCCTTCACCTTCATCAACTTTTGAATGATATAGATGATCCACTAGATGATATAGTCTTTTTTCTATGATTACACGGGTGGTTTAAGAACCTACCACTTCCTGAAATGGATGAAAATTCTACAGAATGGGTCACTGCTTTTTTTAAAAAATTAAAAATAAAATTGTAATGTGTTTCCATGTAACTCTTTTCTGGGCCTTTTATTGTCTGAAAATATTTTAAAAAATAACATTAGTAGGGCCTTTTTATGCTCCTCTGACGTGCAATAATGCTTCCTTTTGTGTTCTCATCGTTTGTGACTCTCTCAGTGTACAGTATTTGAGAATTTTTGGGATCCCAACTTCAAAATAATAAAATAAAAAATGTCTGTGATATATGATATATGCCGGATGATATATGCTGGATGATATATGCTGTACCTCTCTAAATTTAAGTATGATATATGCTGTATGATCTACTGGGTTCTTAACTGCTGGGTTCAAATCGTATTGTAGTTTACTACTTACATAAGTACTTACATAACTACTTACATATCGTACTTGGATTTGAAGTAGGTTTTGTTGCTGATTCGAATCGTATGCTCATATTTCCTTCAGCCGTTGTTTGGTTGCCTAGAAAAAGAAAAAGAAAAAGAAAAAGAAATCGTTTTTCTTTACGAATTTTAGTTTTAATTGACAAGTGGAAAACTTACTGTCTAAAAGCAATTGAGGCGTTGTTTATCCTTTCAATTGCTTATCCTTTCAGTTTCTTTGTTCTTAATTAATTAGTGGAAAATTGGAAACTCTCTCGCTAGAAGCACGTCGTAACTAAAGAAATTGTGCGGTCTTCAATTGAGGTGTTGTTTGGTTGTATAGAAAAACAAAAGAATTTTTTTTCTTATTTTTGGTCTTAATTGATTAGTGGTGGAACTTACTCTCTAGAAGCAAGCCATAACTAAAGTAGTTGAGAAAGAAAAAAAAAAAATTTTGAATTGTTTATCCTTTTTATTTTTTGGTTTTAATTGATTAGTGGAAAACTGAAAGCTTACTCTCTAGAAGCAAGTCATAACTAAAGTAATTGTGCGGGCCTCAATTGAGGTGCTGTTTGGTTTTATAGAAAAACAAGGGAAAAGAAAAAGAAATGGAAAATTGAATTGCTTTTTCCTTTTTCTTTTCTTTTTTTGGTCTTAATTTATTGGTGGAAAACTTATTCCCTAGAAGCAGACAATAACTAAAGTAATTGTGCTACATACATTAGCTCATTATTGCAGTTTTCAATGTTTTTTTTCACTTATCCTGCATTAGCTCAGCATTGAAACAGAGGATGTCGTTACATCACAGTAGCTTTAGTGGAGAATTTCTTCGAAATTAAGTGTTGTGATGTGATATAAGATGTTTGTTCGTTGAGAAAAAGGACGATCTTTAAGTAAACTACGATTTGAGATTCTGATTAGAAGCAGTGCTACCCTCAATTGAGTTCATTGTTGAAATTTTTGAATTTTTTTTACTTATTCTGCATTAGCTCAGCATTGAAAGGAGGATGCGGTTACATGACAGTAGCTTTAATGGAGAATTTTTTTCGAAATTGAGTGATGTGATGAGATATAAGATGTTTGTTCGTTAAGAAAAAGGACTATCTTTAAGTAAAAAACTACAATTTGAGATTCTAATCAGAAGTAGTGCTATCCTCAATTGAGTTCATTATTTGAATTTTCAATACCTGTTACTTATCCTGCATGAAATGGAGGATATGGTTACATCACAGTAGCTTTAGTGGGGAATTTTTTTGGAATTGAATGATTTGATGTGATATAAAATGTTTTTTAGCAGAGAAAAGGACGATCTTTAAGTAAACTACAATATGTGATAAGAAGTTGGGTTCGTTTCACCACTTCAGAATTTGTTGGTTTTTTGTTGCTTATATATGAACTACTTACATATCCTGGGCCCAATTGACCACTCTCACCGTTGTTCACTCTGGCTCCATGTGAAACAGGAACTTGAAACAGAGGTGGAAATGATTAACTCAGCTACTCGGTAATGTGAAACAGGAACTTTGCTCGGTAATGTGAAACAAAATGACTACTCCAAATTTTTATATAACATACACTTAGTTTTCATATATGCCCTTGCATCCAATGACTACTCAGTAAAATATATTTATGGTAGAAATATATTAAATTCTTATAATATATTTTTAATGAGTAAAAATGTATGTTATTTTAAGTATGAATGTCCATTTATTTTATTTAATGCCATTCACTTAGTTTCACATGGCTCCATGTATCCCCTTGCACCCAACAATATCACTTATTTTTTAATTGAAATTAGGAATTTGAACTTGAAACAGGGATTTTGCTCGGCTGCTCGGTTAGTTAATCAGGAACTTGGAGCCATAAAAAATAAAAAGCTCGGTTGCTCGATTAGTTTATTGCTTTGGTAACGTTTGGCTGCAGCTTCTGTTATTGCTTTGCTTTGATATTGAGCCAACTGAGTAAAACTGAAGAAAAATTTCAGAGACTTGGTATTTTAACATTTATGTGTAATATGGCAAGAGAGTTCATGTTTTCTTTTTTCTTTTTTTGGCATCTTTTTAAAGGAGTATAGTATTCTATATTGTATTTCAAAAAAATCTGATGAATGTATATATGTGTATATTACTTTAGTTGTCTTCATGAGAAAAAACGTATTAAACTTACAAGTATTTAACTTAACCCAAGTATTTAACACAATCCGTTTTGCTTTGAATCAAATTCACCAAGTATTTAACTTAACCCACAAAAATGTATTCAACATTTTATTATAAAAAATAAAAAATAAAAAAAATTGTACAATTCAAATGTAATATATTTGTTGTGTGATTCTAAAAAGAAATGAACTGTTTTTTTTTCAATTTTTTCATTTTTTTGAATATTTAGAGTTCCTAATCGAAAGAAAAATTTGAAACACTTGGCATTTTAACATTTATGTATAATATGGCAAGAAAGTTTTTGTTTTTGTTTTTGTTTTTGTTTTTGTTTTTTTTGCACCTTTTTAAGGGAGTATAGTATTCTATGTTGTATTTCAAAAAAATTTGGTCAATGTATATATGTGTGCATTACTTTAGTTGTCTTCATGAAAAAAAAAATGTATTAAACTTACAAGTATTTAACTTAACGCAAGTATTTAACATAATCCGTTTTACTTTGAATCAAATTCACCAAGTATTCAACTTAACCCACAAAAATCTATTTAACATTTTGTTATAAAAAATTTAAAACAAAATTTGTACCATTCAAATGCAGTATATTTGTTGTGTGATTATAAAAAGAAAGGGACTGTTTTTTGCATATATATATATTTTTGAATATCTAGAGTTCCTAATTAAAGGAAAAATTTGAAAGACTTGGCATTTTAACATTTATGTGTAATATGGCAAGAGAGTTTATGAATTTTTTTTTTTTTTGGGCACCGTTTTAAGGGAATATAGTATTCTATGTTGTATTTCAAAAAATTCTTGTCAATGTATATATGTGTGTATTACTTTAGTTGTCTTTATGAAAAAAAAAATGTATTAAACTAACAAGTATTTAACTTAATGCAAGTATTTAACATAATCCGTTTTACTTTGAATCAAATTCACCAAGTATTCAACTTAACTCACAAAAATCTATTTAACATTTTGTTATAAAAAATTAAAAACAAAATTTGTACCATTCAAATGTAGTATATTTGTTGTGTGATTATAAAAAGAAAGGGACTGTTTTTTGCATATATATATATATATATTGAATATCTAGAGTTCCTAATTAAAAGAAAAAATTGAAAGACTTGGCATTTTAACATTTATGTGTAATATGACAATAGAGTTTATGATTTTTTATTTTTATTTTTTTGGCACCGTTTTAAGGGAGTATAGTATTCTATGTTGTATTTCAAAAAATTCTGGTCAATATATATATGTGTGTATTACTTTAGTTGTCTTCATGAAAAAAAAATGTATTAAACTTACAAGTATTTAACTTAATCCGTTATAAATATCCTACAAGTATTTAACTTCACCAAGTATTTAACTTAACCCAAAAAAATGTATTTAATATTTTGTTATATAAAAAAAAAAAAATGTACCATTCAAATGTAGTATAGTTATTGTGTGATTCTAAAAAAAAAGTGACTGTTTTTTTTCATTTAATTTTTTTTTTTGAAAGACTTGGCATTTTTACATTTATGTGTAATATGGCAAGAGATTTATGTTCCTTTTTTTTCACCTTTTTAAGGGAGTATAATATTCTATGTTGCATTTCAAAAAAACTGGTCAATGCATATGTATGTATTACTTTAGTTGCTTGATGAAATAATTATTCATTATTGCTTATAAAATGACTTTCTTATGTGGTGAATTTTTTTTTTTTTTTGGGCATAAATTTATGTTTGGATTTTCCAAGTCATAAATGGTGAACTTCAAAATATTTATGATTATAATGAGTTTTAATTTCATCTCTATAAAATTGAAGTCAGTTAAGAAAGAGAAAAGTTCAAATTCGGACAATTATTGTGCTCGAGTTTTAATTTATCATTTTAATGTGATTGTTAAAAAACATCTATTCTAAATGCTGGGTTGATTCAGAAAGTGTGAGTTTGATTATGGGTTTCTCAAAGAATGTAGAGAGAGAGAGAGAGAGAGAGAGAGAGAGAGAGAGAGAGAGAGAGAGAGATAGATAGATAGATAGATAGATAGATATAGAGATAGGTTATTTAGGACTTGGTTTGTGATTAGTGCTTTGTATTGTACAAATTAGTCTGATAGGGAAGGAACTGTTTGTTTGGAGCTATTTAAAAAGAAATTAAGGGTGATTTATTTAGTTGATCTTCCTGCAACAAAAAAATTAAACTCACACTCAAAAAAAATTATTTAACATTTTATTTGCTGTGTAATATATTTATTTAGTTGTACCATTCAAATGTAATATATTTGTTGTGTGATTTTGGTTTTAATTTCATCTTTATAAAAGTGAAGTCAGTTAACAAAGAGAAAAGTTCAAATTTAGACCATTTTATTGTGCTCCAGTTTTAATTTATCATTTTAATGTGACTGTTAAAAAACATATATTCTAAATGCTGGTTTGATTCAGAAAACGTGAGTTTGATTATGGGTTTTGCAAAGAATGTAGAGAGAGAGAGAGGGGGAGGGGGAATGGACTGTTTGTTTGGAGCTATTTAAAAAGAAAGTAAGGGTGATTTATTTAGTTGATCTTCCTGCAACAAAAAAATTAAACCGACACTCAGAAAAATTTATTTAACATTTTATTTGTTGTGTAATATATTTATTTAGTTGTACCATTCAAATTTAATATTTATTTGTTGTGTGATTCTAATGTACAGATGCTAAATATTTTTCATTTACTTTTTTTGTGAATATCTAGAGTTCCTAATTAAAAGAAAAATTTGAAAGACTTGGCATTTTAACATTTATGTGTAATATGGCAAGAGAGTTTATGTTTTTTTTTTTTATGTGTAATATGGCAAGAGAGTTTATGTTTTTTTTTTTTGTTACACCTTTTTAAGGGAATATAATATTCTATGTTGTATTTCAAAAATTCTGGTCAATCCTTATGTGTGTGCGTATTACTTTAGTTGTCTTCATAAAAAAAATGTATTAAACTTACAAGTATTTAACTTAATGTAAGTATTTAACATAATGCGTTTTGTTTTGAATCAAATTCATCGAGTATTTAACTTAATCCAAAAAAATGTATTTAACATTTTGTTATAAAAAGTTTTTTAAAAAAATTGTACCATTCTAAACAGAGAAGGCACGTGCCTCTGGTATCTGTTGACCTTTTTCTTTTTCTTAGAAGTTTATATTTTTATTTATTTCTTTTCCTATTGATTGTAACCCGTTAAGTACTTTCTATTCGTGGTAGTTATTTATTTAAATAAAATTTTGAATTTTATTATTCGATTTGGTAGCAACATATTGGGAAATAACATTTCATTGCCAATGAAATCCATGTTAACTTTTATTATTGCTAATTTTTTTGTTTCTTTGTGTCTAAAATTATATAACCAAACATTTTTAGGTTGAAGTATAACAATTATGAACAATATCACTATTTTTGGTCAAGTAAGTTTTTTTTTCTTCTTTTTTCTCTTCATATAAATTTAAGTACCTCTCTTATAAATTTAAGTACAATAGTTATGGACAATATCACTATTCTAATTATTTTTTTTCCTCATACTTTATAGGTAGATAGGGACTTACACCGAACTGTAATATCACCTCCCTTTACGAATTTTCTTATTTATGTGTATAAAGTTTTATTTATCACTCTAAAATTTTTGTATGTATAGGTTCGATTTCTTCAAGAAAGAAATGTTAATGTTGTTATTCGCGATGAGCGTGACCTTAATACTGTTCGCATTCATGAGGTAAGCCTAAAAGTCACTTGAACATTGGACATGTATTTTCTTATCATTTTAAAAATAATTTATAAATATATTATACTTATTTTTTACAAGCAAAGGTAAAGGAAAAAGACAAAGCAATATCAAAGGAAACAAAAAAAGCTATTCCTTATGGCAAAGGAAAGGAAAATGCACATCCCATGGTATGGTTTCTCAACAATTTTTAAAAGTTTCTTTTTTGAATATTATATAGATTTTTTTAGGAATTGCATAGTGTCATATACTATTTTTTATGTACATTTTTTAAAAGTTTCTTTTTTCAAAAATTTATTCAATTCTTTTTATTGAATGTGAAATGTTTTTCTGAAGCATGTTAAAGTAAGCATTTGTATAACATGCTAATGCATTTGTATGAACATTAATTTGAATTTTTAATATGTTTGTCTATTTGTATGATAAAAATATATTGCATTTGTACAATATGTTGCATCTACAACATAGCATAATAAAAATATAATAGAAGAAAATGAAAAAGGAAAATAAGAAGAAAGAACAAATATGTGATGAAAAGGAAACTACATAATATAATTTTTTTTAATTTTTATTTTTCTTATAAGAAGTTCTTAAGGAAAGAAGAAAAAGACAAAAATGCATTTTAATATAACAGAAACAACAAAAAGAGAGAAAAGGAAAGTACAAGACATTACACGCTAATATTCACATTTTGCGTACCCAATGATCTAATATTTACCTTTTCAACGTACATTTTGTAAAGAGATGGGTAGTGTCTTAAAACCAATAAGTGCGTGTATAGTGAGTTTGCAGTTTTGTGTTTTCAAATTATTTTTCCCTTCCTTTTTAAATTTCATAAATACATGCATTGGTTCTTATATGACTAACAACTTAACCGAGTGAAGAGGAAAAGTTAGTTAAAAGGAAGAAAAATACATGATGAAAGGGAAGCAAGGTAGTTAATCTTCACATTTTATGCACCTTCTTATATAATATTCTTATTTTAGGCACACAATGATAATGTGTTATCAAAAGCTGCATTGGCCCAACATGCACGGCGAGAACGTGAAAAAAATCAAAAGCCATGTTCTGCATACCAATTGGGACAACGCCTGCAACGAGAACGAGAAAAAGAAAGATCGAAGGAATGTATTAACCCAAGACAACCTTCTTTAACACCAAATTGGTAAAAAGAAAAAGAATTTTTTACCTAAGACAATCTTGAATTTTTTACTCTTACTCTTATCACTTTATTATATAGATTTTAATTTGTTCACAATCTATTTCTGTAGGCCTCCTCCTACAACTCCATGTAGAAATGTTGGTGTGGTCATCCGTGACGAGCATGACTTTAATGTTATCCGTGTTCGTGCGGTAAGTACAAAATCAAGTCAAACATTGTATGTATTTTATTTATATAAGATTATATAAATTTTTTTTAATCTTTTCAATATTTTATTTATATTTGTTAGGCAAAAGATAAAGAAAATGTCAACCCAATGTCTAAAGGAAAAGAAAAGATGGCTCCTTCCAGCAAGAGAATGGCAAATGCATGTCAAGTGGTATATATTCTTTTTTAAAAATATGATGCAAAACTTTGAATAGTTAAAATATATGAGTGTATAAAATGAATTTATTGTTTTATGTTGTTTTTGTAGAATGATTGTAATATGTTTTCTTGTAACTTGGTATTATTTGTATGTATTTTTCAAATTTATTTATTCTTATTTTGCATGGATACATGTGCATTTATAATGTACCATCCATAAGTTACTACTTATATAAAGAGAATAGGAAAAAAGAAACGAAGAAATAAAGAAAAAATATATAAAGAAAGGAGAAACTAAATAAGATAGGTTTTTAATTCTTATTTAATATATAAAATAGAAAACAAAGAAAGGGAAAGGGAAAGGGAAGAAATAAGAAGATAGAAAGGGAAGAAATAAGAAAAAAAAAATAAAGATAACACTATTAAAGGTATAAAACAAATAAAATAGAAAACAAAATTAAGAGAAATGAAAGAAATAAAAAGATAGTTTCATTTTAAGCACAAAATATTTACATATTTTGCTTCAATGATAAAATATTTTCTTTTTAGGCACAAAATGATAATGTAATATCAAAAGCTGCATTGGGCCAACGGGCACGGCGAGAGCGTGAAAAAATTGAATTTCAATGCTTGCAACGAGAACAAAAGGGATTAGAAGAATGTGTTCAAATAAGACCACGTTCTTTAACACCAATTCGTTGCGATCGTACTCACTTGGAGTGGGAAACAATAACTGAAGATTCTCAATCGGCACAAAAACGAACAATGGTTACCCATCATTCTACATGTTCGTTTTCTATGCCAAGCACATCTTCAAATTCACAAAGGAATCGGTAAACTACTGTGTCTAATCTTGAAATACATACTTTTACTCATACCGTTTTGTTTTACAGAATTTTATTTATACACAAATATTCGTAGGTCTACTCCTATAAATCGATTTCTTCAACAAGATCTATGTACTGATGATGAATTAGAAGATCTGCCTACGAGTATATCAATTGACGCCCGGGCACATAATGATTCTTGCCGCCATTATCTTGGCAAGATGGATGTATTATGTCCTTATTGTTCAGCCTTACATTGGATGGATGAAAAATTGACAAAATCATTTATAAAGCGTCCCTTATTCGGAACTTGCTGTTTGGAAGGAAAGATTAGGCTACCTTTACTTATTACACCCCCTCCACCACTTCAGGTATTGTATGATGGGAATAATGATTAATCAAAATCCTTTCGAAATTATACTCGAGTATACAATGCAGCCAATGCTTTTATGAGTCTTGGTGCTACATTGGATCCTAGAGTACTCAGTGGAAGGGGCCCTACATCATTCACAATTCATGGGGAATTGCGACATCGAACAGGATCACTACAACCACAACCAGGACAGGATGCGAGTTATGCTCAGCTGTATATCTATGACCCTTATTCAGCTTTAGAAATTCGTAATCGTAGAAATCCTAACTTGAGAAGGGATGTTCTCAAAACTATTCAGGATAGTTTGTTGCAAGTCAATGCATTTGTAGATAAATATCGCCAGGCACATGCCATTTTACATCAATTAGACTCGGCAGGACACAATCTACCTGCTCATCTTCATTACAGTTCAACAACTGATCGACGTCGGTATAACCTACCAACTACAGATGAGATTGCAATTGTAATAACAGGTGATGGAATAGAGGTAAATGGAATGAGAGATATTATTTTACATTTCCGAGGAAATAATGAGTTGATGCAAATTAATGAATGACACCCAACATACTTGCCATTACATTATGTTCTATTATTTCCATATAGTGAGCTTGGATGGGAACCTGAGTTGAAATTGTGGAATATTCAGTATGATCGACCTTCAACTGATCGACTTACTCAAATGAATTTTTATAGTTATCGTTTATTTGAACGACCCACAGAGTATTCAACAATTTTGAGAGGTGGGAAACTATTTCAAGAGTTTTTGGTAGATGCTTGGGCTGCAACTGAGCAAAATTGATTGACATACTACAAGCTTAATCAAGGGAAACTTCGGGCTAAGCTTTACCAAGAGTTGTCAGACATGGATCCAGAGTATGTGCGACCTGGACAAATTGATCAAAGGTTTGTTTTGCCATCTTCATTTACTGGTAGTCCTAGACATATGTTTGAAATCTTTCAAGATTCAATGGCTATCACACGATACAACCAACACCCAGATATTTTTCTTACCATGACTGCAAATCCCAATTGGCCAGAAATTACTTCAGCATTATTACCATATCAAAAACCTATCGATCATCCTGATTTAATTGCCCGTGTTTTTGAGTTGAAGAGAAAATGTTTGATGAAGGAGATAGAAACAAATAAAGTGTTTGGAAATAAAGTTGCACATGTTTTTACAATTGAATTTCAAAAACGAGGCCTCCCTCATATGCATGCACTTTTATTTCTCAAGGGTCCAGACAAAATTCGGACATGTGCTCAAGTAGACAAATTGGTCTGTGCAGAATTTCCAGACCCAAAAGATGATCCTATGCTTTTTGAAACTATCAAATGTTGTATGGTAAATGGACCATGTGGTGCTCGAAATCCGCAAGCACCATGTATGGAAAATGGTAGATGCACTAAGAGATACCCTCGAGCTTTCACAGAAACAACAACTATGGATGAAGATGGATACCCTATCTATCGTCGTCGCAATAATGGTCAAGTACATACTGTGAGAGGGCAAGAAGTTGATAACAGGGATGTCGTACCATACAATGCATATCTTTCAAAACTTTTCAACTGTCATATAAATGTGGAAGTTTGTGCCGGAATGAGATGTGTCAAGTATATACATAAGTACATTTGTAAGGGTTATGATCGTACAACGATGGTGTTAGGAATGATAAATGAGATTCAACAATATCTCGATGCAAGGTATATTAGACCTCTAGAAGCTGCTTGGCGAATATTTGGTCATCCTTTGCATGCAGAGATGCCAACAGTTGTACGATTAGCACTTCATTTACCTGGAATGCATCGTGTTGTTTTTAACCCAGAAGAGTCATTACAAATGATTCAATCTAGACCTGGTCAACAAATGTCAACTCTTACTGGCTTCTTTGCATATTGTGCTGCCAGTGAAGATGAATGTCCATTCACTTATCAAGAATTTCCACAATATTTTGTTTGGCTCAAGTCAGAAAAGAGATGGAAATAAAGAGAAATGGGATATGCAATTGGTAGAATGTACTTTGCTAGCCCTAATTGTGGTGAAAGATTTTATTTACGTTTGTTACTAACCGTTGTCAAAGGACCAAAGTCGTTTCAGTCTTTATGCACGGTCGATAATGTTGTGCATGATACATTTAAATTAGCATGTATTGCAAAGGGGCTTTTAGAAGATGATGAAGAATGGATACAATGCTTGAAAGAGGCTGCAGTCATAAAAACTGGATATCAATTGAGGAGATTGTTTAGTATTATTCTCACCCAGTGCTCTCCACTAAATCCATGTGCATTATGGAATCAATTTTCAACGCATATATGTGATGATCTTGCACATAAGATTTGTACATTGTTTGTCATTTCTAAACCAACTGAGGCTCAAATTGAAGATTACGGTCTCCATCTTTTGAATCAAATGCTTCATGAATCAGGCAAAAGTTTAATTGACTTCCCACCCATGCCACAACCTACTGCAAATTGGAGTGCAGTAGTTGGTAATCGATTGATAGTTGAACATTAACAACTGCAGAGTGAGGCACAACATGCAGATCCACAAATTACTATTGATTGTCTCAATAATGGACAGCGAAATACTTATAATACAATCACTTCTTCAGTTTTTCAAAATAAAGGAAATGTTTTCTTTCTGAATGGGGGTGCAGGAACAGGGAAAACATTTCTATACAATACGATTGCATTAAAATGTCGTAGCCTTGGGCATGTCGTTGTTACTGTGGCTTCGTCTGGAATTGCATCACTGTTATTGGTAGGAGGTCGCACTACACATTCAACATTTTCTATTCCATTAGATGTCTTGGAAAATTCACTTTGTGGGTTTAGCAAACAATCATTACAAACTGAGTTATTTAGAGAAACAAAACTCATAATTTGGGATGAAGTTTCTATGCAACATAGATATTGTGTTGAGGCGGTTGATCGTACATTGAGAGATATTTGTGATAGTGAAAAGCCATTTGGGGGTATTACTGTTGTTCTTGGAGGAGACTTTCGACAAATCTTACCAGTTATACCCAAAGGAGTTCGTGAGCAAATTGTGAATGCATCATTAAGATACTCTGTTCTATGGAAGCATATATATATCTTGACTTTGGATTTGAATATGCGCTTGAATCATGAAAGCCTAAAAATGCTAATTTTACAAATTTCTTGATGGAGGTAACACTACTTTAACCTATATTATATAGATTATTTTCAATTAATAAATTGTGTTTACACTTACTTTTTTATTGATTTCACTTTTTTTTAGATTGGGACCAATTCTCAAGAAATCGTTAACCTTCCATCAACAATACACAAATGTCAAGATTTGAATGAATTACTCTCTACAGTTTATCCACAATTGAATATGATAGAGACGTCAACCCCAACATTTTTAACTGAACGCACAATTTTGTCTGCGCGTAACGATGATGTCAGTGACATTAATACTACTGCGTTGAATATCTTTCCAGGGAGATTATATACTTATCTTGTAGCAGATAAAATGTCTAAAGATAATGAAATTGATCCTACCATTACAAATAGATATCCTAATGAATATTTAAATTCATTGGATCCTTCTGGGTTGCCAACTTTTAAGTTAGAGTTAAAAGTGGGTTGTCCTATAATATTGTTGAGAAACATTGCACCGAAAGATGGACTATGTAATGGTACAAGATTGATGGTTACTAGGTGCGGCACTCGCATAATTGAAGTTCAAATTTTAACTAGGGAAAAGTTTGTCAATTTGGCATTCATACCAAGGATATCTTTGACACCATCTTCTTCAGAAATGCCTTTCCAAATGACAAGACGTCAATTTCCAGTCCGATTGGCATATGCCTTGACCATTAATAAATCTCAAGGACAATCTGGGAAATTTGTTGGGGTTGATTTGCGTATACCAATGTTTAGCCATGGGCAATTATATGTGGCATTGTCTAGATGTACATCCTTTGATCGTATAAGTATTCTCCTCCCTAAAGATAATTTGGATTCTACTACAAATATTGTTTATCCTGAAGTGTTGCTGTAGTATTCTATGCAGATTAAATGACGTTTTATTAGAAGGTAACAACGTAGATTTATTTCTGTTGATTATATAACTTTTTAAAAAATTTCAATTTAATAATAATTTGAAATTTGGACTTTTGTAGGATTGGACCGAAAAATCTATGGAGCTTAAAAGGAGAAATACGACTACCTTGCTTCGATGGGGATGTAATAAGGTAATTTCAATCTGAAAGTATTTTGACATGTATATTTCCAACACATGTACTAATCTATATTTTTTTTGTTTCCACAAATTACCAGATTGTTGTGCATATTCCTCATTGGGGATATATAAAAGTTGATACAAAGACTTTTTGGAAAGTAATAAGGAGGAAGTTTGGGCAAACGCATATTTGAAGACATGTTACTGACACATCTTTTGTAAAGCATACATATTTTTGGTGTATGACAATATAATTTTTGGTGTATAACATGTTAGTGACACATCTTTTGTAAAGCATACATCTTTTGTAAAGCTTTAACCCACTTTTTGTAAAGTTTTAACCTACTCTTTTGGTGTATGACAGTATAATTTTATTTCCATTTTTTGTTCAGTATTAACACTTTTTTTTGCTGCCTTTTATATTTTGATATGCAATATAACTTTAAATCTTATATGTTTGTTTCTTAATTTGCATTAAGATTAGGGAGAGTTGTTATTTTATTTGAGTTTTGTAGAGCGTGTAATACAAGCAAAATTGTTATAAGTTCTTTAAGAAGAAAAATATTTCAATATATTTTTTCAGTATCTTTATCAAAAAAATAACACAAACTTTATAAATTTCAACATAATACGTATAAATTATAACTGCATTTTAATCTTAAAATTATTTACACCGTGCCTTTAGGCACGGGTATACGCTAGTTA
>JAXFYN010001220.1:0-41010 GCA_036172215.1 Camellia granthamiana
GGCCGGCCTGCTAGAATAGGAGGCCGGCCGGCCACTTTTCCCTGCAACCCACAGAATTCTGACACTTGTCCTTCGAATAGTGTTTCGCCCCCCTATAAAAGCTCCAACTTTGGAACTCATTCATTTCATCACTGCTTTGCACAAAAATGGAGGCATTTCTCGTAGAAAATCTCACATCTTGGATCTCTTCTTTAGATGGCTTGGAAAAGTTGAACTTCCGGGATTTCGGCTTGAATGCACTATTCACGCTGGGCCGGACTCCACTGCACCTTCCTTTCCTCCATGCCGCGGTGAGATTTTGGAACCCGGTAATGCATGTCTTCAGCTTCGGAGGGCAAGAGGTATGTCCCACTTTTGAAGATTTTCAAGTCTTGATGGAGTATGAACGCTCAGAAGAGATCTTGCCTCAGTCTCGTTTTGGCCACGCCCAAGCTTTAGGGCGGATGTGTGGACTCACCGCGTATGACGCTCGATCTCTGACCTCTAATGGGGAGCTGGATATCCTTGGTTTAATTAATCGTTTTTCCGGTGTAGGTGACCGTGGCGACCATCATTGGCAAGGTTTCCGACAACATGCCCTCTACTTGTGCATGCTATCTCATTTTCTGTTTGTCTCGGGCTCCGGAGGAGCTAGCATCCGTTTGATTGAAGTCGCTCAAGGCTTAAGGGAAGGAAAGAGCTGCATCGCCATGACATTGGCTGAGACACTGATGGGCTTGGATGCTTTCTACCGCCGGGAGACAACCAGATTTGCAGGGAGTCCACTACTGCTGCAGGTAATGTTTCCCACCCAAGCTCACATATGTATTTGCTCACATCGCTCGGCCCTCAGGCTCGGTTTTTCTCACAAAACCCTCATCTTACTTTTCTCTCATCGTACATCTCTATTCTTTATTCTCTCATTTTTCATCCCTCCCCAGATATGGTTGATGGATAAATTGCAAGTTGTGGACTCTTGCCCTGCTTACTCAGCCCGCGGCTATTTCTTTCGACAACGCCTAGTCGACGCCCTTGATGAGGGATGGTGGTTTGAATGGATGTGCAATTTGTCGGCTGATCGCATTGCTTGGCGTTGTCCTTGGCTTAACCTTCCGGCGATGAGCTATAGCATGTTCCAGGATACTGGGATCCGGTTGATCGGCTTGACTCACTGCGTATTCTATTTCCCATTTCGTATTCTGCGCCAGTTCGGCCATGATCAGAACTTGCCCTCTGGAGGGGATGAGTACCCGGTCACTTTCCCGGTCCGAGGTGCACGCCTTGCCCGACATACTACGGCCTGGAGGACTAGAGAGCTCCTGCCCCCCGCCCCTGTTTTCAGTTGCACTTTATCTGACGAGTGCTGGGATTGGCTCAATGAGGAGGCACAGATTGGGCCTAGGTTGGCATCAGAGGCTTCGACTAGCTCTGGAAGGGGGCGCAGGGACACCTGACTTGACTATGCCCCAGATTTATTGCTTTATTAGTACTTTCAAGTTTTCTTTATGAGCGTAATAAAAAGCAACTTCAATTGTATGCAAGAGCAGGAGAACTCTATTTTGAAATCAATGAAATTGAAGGTTGTGGTACTGAAAATTTTCCGCTTTGGTCCAAAAATGGTCTTAGTTGTAAAAAGATTAATTTTGAACAAAGTCAACTTTTATTAAAACTTTTCAAAACTATTTTCGATGTGGATCAGAACTGGACACGCCTGAGATCTGTCACTGAGATGCACAACCCAGATCCTAGCAACTGGAAAGTTGCCCCTAGTTTGAATGGTACCGCAGCACTTTATTGCAACGGAAAGTTGCCCCTAGTCTGAATAGCACTGTACCGGAGATCACGATAAATGCTGATGAATAGAGATGACTGAGATGATCAAATGGACAAAGTTGATCGGGGAAAAGATTGTGGCTGAACTTCAGGATGAAGCTGGCCTACGTATCCCAAGGATGGGAATCAAGCCTTACGTAGTTCAGGCTTAGGTTCGCTCGGGTATTTTTACTCTCCTTTTGCGCTCTAACTTTTGCCAAGGCCGCCATTTGCGGGTTTTCAACCTTGCGAGCTCAGTTTTTATAATTTCAAATTTTTTGTGCTCTGAGTTTTGCCTAGGTCGCCCTTTCGGGTTTTCGGCCTAGCGAGCCTCTCAGGGGTTCTTCAACTTGTCCATATTGATCGGTTGGGAAAACTCTAAGCCATCTAGATCCATCAGAACCCACAGCTCCACCTGACCAGATTGACTTGATGATGTAGGGACCAGTCCAATTGGGTCTGAACTTGCCCCTTGGGTCGTGGATGGGAGCTCGGTTGTCTTTGAGTACCAAATCTCCTTCCTTCAAATTCCGAGACTTAACCTTCTTGTTGAAAGCCTGGGCAATTCTGCGTTGATAACCTTGGACGTGGTACAGTGCTTTCAGCCTTCTTTCATCAAAAGAGCATGAGTTCCTCAAATCTGCTCTGTTGCCAATCCGCTTCGGCTATCTAACACTCAGCCAATACTCGTAATGACAGGACCTCAATCTCAATAGGCAGAACGGCCTCCATCCCATAAACCAATGAGTACGGAGTCGCCCCAGTAGAAGTTCTGATTGAAGTCCGGTAGCCCCACAGAGCGAACGGCAGCTTATCTGGCCAGTCCCGGTAGGTTTCCACCATCTTCTGTAGTATGCGCTTGATATTCTTGTTGGCGGCCTCGACCGCTCCATTGGTCTGCGGCCGATAGGTAGACGACTTATGAAAAGCCACATTGTATTTTCTCCAACAAATCAATCACCTCCTTCTTGAAGTGAGAACCATTGTCTGAAATTATTTCGTTTGGGACCCCGTAGCGACAGATGATGTTGTTTCTGATAAATTTTGCGACATGCGAAGCCTTCAACACCGTATAAGATTGGGCCTCAACCCACTTTGTGAAATAATCTATCGCTACCAAGATGAACTCATGCCCATTTGACCCCTTTGGCATGACAGCTCCGATTACATCAATTCCCCAGACTGAAAATGGCCATGGCGAAGTCATGTTGTACAGCTTTGACGGCGGAATGTTCATGCAATTTGCATGAATCTGACATTTGTGGCATCGCCGGACGAAACCAATACAATCCTCCTCCATGGTGGACCAGTAATAACCCTGTCTGAGGATCTTTCGTGCCAACATTACCCCATTCATGTGCGCACCACATTCTCCCCCCGTGGATGGCTTCCATCAGACGCTTTGACTCTTCGGCATCAACGCACAGTTTATGCATTCCCAGATGAACCCCGTTTATACAGTTTACCCCCCGCAGATGATGAACTGAACTGCATTCTCCTGATTGCCCTCTTGTCTTTGGCATTTACCCCTGATGGGTATGCTTCTTTCTCCAAGAAGTTCCAGATGTCGTGATACCAGGGGTTTTCGTCCCTGAACTTCATCTATGGCTGCAATCGACTCATAGGCAGGTGCAAATTTCTGGTCGATGATGACTGGACGCATCCGGACTCCACACGGGATGTCTATCATAGAAGATAGAGTTGCTAAAGAATCTGCGAACCTGTTGTTCTCTCTTAGTAGATGGGTAAAACTTAGCTTCTCAAACCGAGGAATCAGCAAGTCCAAGGTTTGGTGATACATCATCATCTTTTCCTCTTTCACTTTCCAGTCTCCTTTAGCTTGAGACACAACAAGGTTCGAATCCCCAATGACATCCAGCCGTCTTGCCCCTAGTTCTAGGGCTGCTTCTAAACCAGCAATGCACGCCTCGTATTCTGCTTCGTTGTTCGAGACTTTGAATCGGAGTTTGAAGGCTTAGAGGGATATGAGAATTGTCGGGTGCTATCAACAACACGCCTATCCCATACCCATGTTGATTTGATGCTCCGTCAAAGTACATCGTCCAAGCTTCGTCGTCGATATGCAGAATTGATTCATCTGGAAACAGGTACTCAACTGCTTCATCCCCCTCAACCGGTGGTCGGCAAGGAAATCTGCCACTGCTCTTCCTTTTACTGACTTGCGTGTCACGTACGTGAGATCAAATTCGGAGAGCAACAGCAACCAACGAGCTAGCCTACCTGTAAGTGCTGGTTTCTCGAAAAGATATTTGATGGGATCAAGTCGTGAAACCAACATTACAGAGTGAGCTAACAGGTAGTGCCGCAGCTTCCTGGTAGCCCATACCAAAGCTAAGCAAGCCTTTTCCAGCGGTGTATATCGGGTCTCATACTCCCAGCATTTTCTTGCTGAGTTAGTAGATGGCTCTCTCCACCTTGTCTTCTGATTCTTGTGCAAGCATGTAGCCTATTGTGGTCTCAGTCACTGACAGATACAAAATCAACGGTTTCCCCGGTTCTGGTGGCGATAAAACGGGCGGGTTCTGTAGATATTCTTTAATCTATTCAAATGCAGCTTGACATCGGCCGTCCCATTGGAACTTCTTTCCTTTCTTGAGGAGGCCAAAAAGTGGTTCACAAGTCAAGGTTAATTTTGAAATAAACCGTCTTATGAATTGCACTTTACCCAGAAAGCCTCGCACCTCCTTTTCAGTCCTTGGTGGTGGCATTTCTAAGATGGCCTTGATTTTGGAAGGGTCGACTTCGATGCCCCTTTGTGTAATCAGAAACCCCAGCATTTTTCCCGCTGTAACACCGAATGTACATTTTTGAGGGTTCAGCCACAACCGGAATTCCCTGATCCTTTGGAAAAACTTGTGCAAGGCGGTGTAGTGGCCCTCTCTTTCCTTGGACTTGACAATCATATCGTCCACATACACCTTAACCTCTTTGTGGATCATATCGTGTAGTATTGTGGTCGGGGCCCGTTGATAAGTAGCTCCAGCGTTCTTCAACCCAAACGGCATTACCCTGTAGCAGTATGTCCCCCACGGGGTGGTGAATGCAGTCTTTTCCTGGTCTTCGGGTGCCATCACTATCTGGTTGTATCCTGAGAAGCCATCCATAAATGAGAGCAATGCATGCCCTGCTGTGAAATCTACCAACTCATCGATGTGTGGCAAGGGAAAGTCGTCCTTCGGGCTAGCTCTGTTCAAATCCCTGAAGTCCACACACACCCGGATCCTGCCATCCTTCTTCGGCACCGGAACAATGTTGGCCAACCAAGTCGGATATTCAGATACCAGCAGGAAGCCTGCGTCGATTTGCTTGGTGACCTCTTTCTTAATCTTGAGAGCCCAGTCCGGGCGGATCCTCCTCAGTTTCTGCTTGACAGGTCGGGGCCTCAAGGTCGAGGGGGATCCGATGCTGTACAATCTCAGGATCGATTCCAGGCATGTCTTCGTAGGACCACGCGGAAAACATCTTTGAAATCTTTTAATAAAGCGACCAAGCGCTCGCGTTCCTCCGAAGACAACGTGGACCCGATCTGGACCAGCCGCGGGTCCTCCTCAGTACAATGTTCACGGTAATGATTTCATCCATTAATGGTTTAACAAATCTCTCTTGCTCTTGCTCAATAAACGTTGTAAAACCGGAGGAACTTCGTCCTTGTCGTTTTCATCAAAGTTTTGAAAGTCTGAATTAATGCAATAAATCAAGAGCACAGAAAAGTACTCGGAAATCACAGATATTTCATTCTCATTAGGCACATCCAAATCGTCCGATTCATTTACAACAGACTCAAATGAAAAGGAAAAAGATGACCTAGACAGGACTGTGTCATCCGGGTTAACATCCCCAGGAGTACCAGACTTAGACCCAGTCGAGCTGGAACCTAATTCCGACTCACAGGACTCGGTGGAATCAGATTCCGGCTCACTACCTGACCCGGTGCTGCTGGACAAAAATCCCTCCTCGTATTGCAAGTGAGAGAGGGTGCGATTGATGCATCCAAGATAGCTGCTGGTAGGGCCCACAGCCGTTCCATCCCCAATCATGGAAACCACGAAGTTATCTCCCAAGCACTCATGGTCGATCGGAGATCAGAGAGTAGACATGCCAGCGCTACCCCCATTTCAAATTTTGTGCCCTCAGGATCCACTGCCTTGCACTGCTCAACCTCGGCTGATGGGTCTGTCTGCTCTGTGGCAACGTCATCCCCGGATAGTTGTAGGTCGAAGAAGATCTTGAAGCCTGGCACGCGCTTCTTCTCCGTGTTTAGCCATGGCTCTGAGAAGCCGCAAAATGGAAAGTCCTCCCCCCTCCCGGACGAAGCGTCCGTTCAGGGTACCCTGGAGGGGCCTGTGCAATAATTCAAAGGCTTCCCAGCCTGCTTTGCTCTGGCTCTGCCGGCCATTTCCTTTCCTTTCCTCACCCAGTCCTCTTTGGTGGGCAGATAACCCAGTCCAAAGGTATGCGGGTTGTGTGGCACTTCGGCCAATGTTGCGACTCCTTTCCCGCCGCTCCTTCCCTAATCCATCCCAGGGATGTGTTGTAGCTTGTTCATGAGGTAGATGGATTGAGCACTGACGTACACACCTTCATTCATAGCCATAATATTCTGCACTACCCGGCCTCAGCCAAAGTTGAACCTTGATAAGAACACATCTTCCGTGCCATGCTCGATTTCCAAAACTGGCGTAGACACTTCCGGTGGCGGATGGATGGATGAATTTCTGAAGACAATAGCTACCCCCTTCCCATGAGGTATTTCAACATCTGGTGTAAAGTGGAAGAGACTGCCTTTACTTGGTGCAACCACGGCCGCCCCAAGAGCAAGTTGAAGGTTGCGGAAACGTCCAAGACATGAAATTCGATGTTGTGTTGTCCTGGACCAACCTGGGTCTGAATCTTGACAGTCCCCATCACTTCTCTGCTAGTATTATCATATGCTCTGATCACTTGAGTTGTCGGGACGAAGTCCGCGGGCTTCAACCCGATTGCATATGCTGTTCTGGCTGGGCAGACATTGATGGCAGACCCGGTATCAACAAGTACCACCGGTTATCCACTTGTCTCTACATTCCACGGAGATGTAGAGAGGTTTGTTATGATTCACGCCCTCAGGCGGCAATTCTTTATCTGAAAAGGTTAATGTCGGGGAACCTCCTCCCGAGAACACCAGCCCAACCAGTTGTTCTGGTGTAGCATCGATAGAGAGTTTGGCTTTGTCCATAGCAGATAGGACAGCCTTTCTATGCACCCGTGAAGCCATAAGCAGTCCCCAGATGGAGATGTCTGCCTGTATCTTCTTTAACTGTCTCAGCACAACTTCTTCTTCAATTTGTTTCTCTCTCTGTTTCTCAGCCTCTTTGTCTTTCCCAGATGTCTCGGGTTGGTCAAGGTGCGGGGGCTTGAAATACCACCCGCTTCTGGTCATGTGGTCCACCTCATCGAGGTACCAGGTGTCATCTGGCTGAGCGCCTGCCCAATCTTCGTCTGTGTGGGCAAGACATAAGTCATCGTCTTCCCACCACATCCCGCTAGCATTCAACAGACACCTGTCTGGTTCTGGCAAATTTGTACTCTCGGTACTTTCATCCCATATGCTCACAGCATGTCCTGCTCTCGTGCTCGCAGCACTTTCATCCTCTTCATGGTTCTTGGCTTTCCGGACTCTCTCAGAATCCCAATTCTTCTCTTGCTCCTCCTGTGTTAGCACGGTTTGTTGTTTAGTTTTCACAATGTCTTGGTCTCGAGCGAAATTCTTTGTACCGGCGCTCTCCGACAATTCATTCTGACTCTCGGCCCTTCCGGCCACCATTGATACCCTTGCCCTTGCCGGGCCTTGCTCTGGCTGAAATTCCACAACGTCTGGCTGATCATCTAACCATCCGGTAATTTCTGCCGACTCCCCATATTCAAACCAGTTGATTGTTGCATCCCCTGATCCTTGATCGTTGAAGAACTGGAGGTTGGCAAAGTCCTGTTCCACTGTTGTCAGATCATCCGCCCCCTGTTCAAGTCTGTCCCCCTGAATCATGCACAGTTCAGCTTTTTCTGGTAGTTCCACACTCGGCTCAGACTGACCCACTGATAAGATGTATCCGCTTGGATCATAGGCTCCTCCAGCATAATTCCCAGGCTGTTCAATCCCAGACGCAACAATTCCACTCTCCTCTGAAACTTGACCTGTTCCATGTTCAGTAGTCACCACCTTTGGCTCAGATTGGGTTGTGGAGATGTCCAACATGCACAAGTCAGTGCAGTCAGGAAGGATCACCTCCGGCTTGGGTAGGTGGGAGGGAGTAATATAGATACTAGGATCGTAGGACACGACCCCAGTTTGGATAAGATTGACTCTTTTGGGTGGTGGATCTTGGTTATGTGTGGGGAGTGGGTTGGTTGTGACGTTGGGTCTCTCGGGAGGCAGAATAATATTCTTCTCAATGAGGTCCTGAATCTCGTGATGCAACCGGAAACATTGATCTGTATCGTGGCCATGCTGCTGGTGGTATGCACAGTACTTGGATGGGTTATGGGAAGGGGGGAGTGGATTTGGTAGTGGCCTTGGCTCTAGGGGTTTCAGATGCCCCTTTCTGATTAGAACCCCGAGAGCCTTGGACAAAGGCATGTATAGTGGAGTGAAGGTTCTTTGGCCTCTGGGCTGGTATCTCGTGGTTTGGGTATTACTTCCGGAGGCATCGGAGAAGGGTGTGGTCGCCGCGGGCCTTGGATGGGGAGGGGGAGTGGTGGTGACCGTACTGACCTCCGAAGCTCTTGTATTTGCATCGCCGCTCGGGCCTGCGTTATTGTTACGGTTGAAAGTCCTTCTGGGTTGCTCCTTATCCTGGTCGATCAGACCTTGTTTCATGGCATCCTCGATTTGTACCCCCATCTCGTGTAAATCTGAGAAGGTGGGAAAGGGGAGTACAATCATCTTCTGCATGAGTTTCGGTTGGAGATTGCGCACAATCATCCGGATTTGATCTTTGTCCGTAGGCCTCAAGGTCATCATCGATGCCTTTGCCCTCCAACAGGTTACGAAGTCTGAGAAAGTCTCCTTGGGTTCCTGCCTCGTTGTTTCGAGATTACGAGTTGTAATCTCGATTTGTGTATTGTACGAGTACTGTGCAACAAAGGCCTCAGCCATCTCATCCCAACTCCTTTTTACGTCATCTTCTAACTTCGCGTACCAAATGGCTGCCACACCCGACAAAGTTCGGCCAAACAGGGAAAGCTTTTGTGGTCGGGTTAGGCCCATCGGCCGCAGGATGTCTGAGAATAGCCGAAGATGGACCATGGGATCTCCGGACCCGTCGAAGCGGTCAATTTGTGGCATCTTGAATCTGTCTGGCAATGTTACGGCTACATCGGTGTACCCATCTTCAATGTCTAGGATGGCCTTCACCCCTTGTGATTTCTTAAAAAGCTTCTCAAGCTTACTCAGTTTTAGAGCTGTATGGTCTACCTCAAACTCGAATGGAGAGTCCGGGTGGTTGGGTGTAAGGGTCTTGGACAGTTGAGGCGGAAGCGGGGGCGGAGCCAGCCCCGTTGGAAGGCCTGTGTCCTCCTAAATATTCTGGACATTGGGTAGGGTATTCTGGGTGTTCGGGAGGGTATTCTGACCAGTAGGTGTCTGTTCGGGTAACGGGGCCCCGGGTAGAGGAGGAGCTTGATGTAAAGCGGATGCTGCATTCTGCTGTGGCAGCCTAGTGATCAGCTCGGCCTGCTGGGCCATGACTGTGGCTTGTTGTTTAGAAAATTCCGCTTGGCGGATGGCATCCTCCTGCATCTGTCTCATGCTCTCTTGCATTTGACGCATCATTTCCTCTATCCCAGCCATATTCTGTCGGTCCAGCTGACTGACCGGTAAGTGTATCTCTATGGCGGAAACAGAAATCTCAACCTGACTGTTTGCTGCTAAAGTAGCCCGCTGTCCCGGTAATCCCTACTCTGACACACTGCGCCTCCTTGGCCTTCTTCTGATAATTGGGGGTAGAGAGTGGAACACTAGATGTCCGTCAACTAGATCCTCGGATCGATTGAGTCGGCGACCTCATGTCCAAAGTGCTTGGGGAATATCTACTAGTTCGGAAGCAATCGTGCTAAAACTGCCCCTAGCAAAAAGATAAATAAAGCGAAAAGGAAATAAATAACCAGATAAACGGGCAGCATAACAGCTTAAATTAAATACACAACACACAGTCGGGCATACAACACACGGTTGATAAGCTGAAAATACACTGTCCCCAATTACTGATTACTGTTCCTGTATCACTGTTTCCCAAAACTGAATCTAATATCCGCAGACAACTGATTCTCAGATACTGACTGATGCCCGCAGGCCTGATGCCCAAACTCATACACTGATACATGCATTCCTGTAGAGACGCACTCTAAAGCACATAATAGATAAGTGAGAGCCAAAACACCCCTATGTTGGGGTAGGGTTTCCCTGTCCTATTTTGTCAGGAGCTAGGGTTTCACTACGCACGCAGCGGCTTCAAACAACCTATAAACGGGTAAGCAACCTGTCCTAGTTTGGAATGGTCACTATGGATCCGAATATGCACTAGGTCGAATGGTCAAAAAGGGTGCCCCGGTAAAACCGAGGTTTGTGTTCCCATACTGGCAGAGCCCGTAACCGGTCAGCCTTATGGACATGCCTTGACAAGACAAGCCTCCGGCAAACCGCTCAGGAATAGCGGATGGCAAACACGGTGTCCTAGGCGCACCAATGCAAATGCAATGCAAAGAAACGCACAAGTGTAGTCAAAACCAGATATCACGAGTGTGAGTCAAGTTCTCTAAATCCCCAGCAGAGTCGCCAGAAACTGTAGACGTCCCCGAACGCATCCCGGGGAAGGAGCGCGAGTCCCCCCCGTTCTGGTTCGATATTGGGTCTACTACAGTTCAAGGACTCCAATGCCACGGTTCTTAATCTTGAGCCAAAGAGTCCAAATCCGCCAAATCGATTTTGAAAATAGATTTTTTGAAAGAAGTGCCAAACATGGACTGCTTTGCCAGATACAGAGTCGCCACCTAAATATTTTATTTTTGGGAAATTTAGGAAACCCTGACTCGGTGCCAAAGGCCATGTGTCCGTCATCACCAAAGTTGCCTCGGCTCGGGAACTTGGGTACGATTGGAGAAGGTCACTTCGTGAGCACCCCCGCTCGCCCGGTCAAAGACCGGCCTCTACTAACCATGATATCTGTTTTTGAAAACATTGTATGTTCTTATTCCGGTTATTAGCCTAGGTTACTATGTGATGCGCACAGCATACAAGTATAGACTGAGTCGCCTGAATTGGAACAAAACACTTCATGCTTGTTTGTTTGAAAAATGGTTTGATGGTGCTACCCGCAGGTGGGCTAAGACGTGGATTTGCCACCCTCGGGTGGGCTTAGAAAACATGATTTTGCCACTATCTAGTGGGCTTAAAACAAACATTTGATGAATTGTCCCAATCCAAGTAACTCAACCTCCACCCACAGGCATTCAAGGCAGTTATATCACATAAGCACATAGCCTCATGGTAAGCATGCTATTCATGGCAACACTCACACGCATGCAAGGATGCTAAAGCATAAAACTCACCGAGTACTCCAAGCCAAAACAAAAGCTCATTAGAAATCATGCATGATCCTAAGTATACAGAAATGCCTAATGCAACACATGCAAAGATGCAAACTATAGCAGGCTCGGCTATTCTAAACATGGCATATGAAATGCAACAACTAACACGTATTCAATTTGGAATTGAAATACAAATGCAGTTTGTATGATGCGCCGAGCCCGGTGCATGCAAAACAGATGAATGATGCAAACATGCTATCATACTGTATGCTAATTGAAACATGCCCTAATCTAACCATCATAAGCAGGTAAATAAAAGGGAGAAAGAAGTGGGGGTTGGAAGACATACATCACACTCACCCACACTTATTACAATTATGCCCTCGCGCAAAGGGTCCAAATAAATAATACAGTCCCGAATAAAAGAATAGTACAGTCCAAATAATGTACAAATTCCTAATTAATTAACAAATTAACTAAGAAAGCTGTAAAACTGGCATGCAAGCCAGGGACTGCCTTGATTCTGATGAATGATGTATGTTTAGGCTGCCTTGGTGCAGAAATCCACTGGAATGCCCCAATTAGCCTCTGTTTGCACCTATTCTTGAAAAACGTGCCAAGCTCCAAAAAAATTGCTAATTCTTGATTTTGCTGCAACAGAGAGCAGGAAAGGGGCATAGCAATGTATTTGCACAAATATATGCATGTCTCGATCCTCGTGCCACCAATCACGCATCTCGATGCATGATGGCCGGGGAGCCGAAGTGCACAATTTAATATGGAATGAATACATATGAACACTACGACAAAACCTAACTCCATCATGGATAATCCGGAGTGTCGGTGACTTGGGGATTGAGACGCGTTCCGTCACTCGAAGTACGGAACGCACCTCGTTTCCCATGCCCAAGCTAACTCCTATCCCGAACATGATGCAATATGCATGAAATGCAGCTAAGATACAATCCTAACATACACAATGTTATGGAATGGCATACACGCTACACGAGGCAATACACAACCGAACATACACAATACTACGGATGAAATGGCATACGCAATGCAATAATGGGCTTACACCAACATGAGAGAGCCTCAGCCACACTCGCATAGGAGGCCATCAGATGAAAACAAGACACCTCGGAATGCGTGCATGCGTGCACGCAAACCGAGGACCGACCCTCAGGTACCGAAATGCCACTCTAATGAGACATGGCAAAGACATGGAATATGGTATGCAAACATGCAAAAATCAGTGGCAAAATGAGGGGCAAAACAGCCCCGAAACAAGGCGAAATGACACCCGATGCATGGGATCTCTCCCGAAATGCAAAACTAGGCATATGGAATGGCCTACAGCTATACTAAACATGCATAATTTGAAGATGAAGTGTAAAAGAAGAAGAAATTCAGCCCCAAAATAAGCATTTTTACAGTAAAAATCATGGCCAAACAGTGAGCAAAAGTGGGACTAAATTAGTATGCAAAAATGGCTCCGCAAGGGAGCCAATGAAGCAAGTGGTAGTTTCAATGCCCAAACAGGAAAAGACCCTTCTACAACACTGAAGAGGGACCAAAAAATATGACCACTTACAGCTTATGGAAACCCCCAAAACAGTATACAAATATGGCAAACAATTCATGCAAGAAATGGGCCAACAAAGGGGCTAAGAAGTAACTGATATATGGGGGTCTCAAACAAGTGAGGGACCTTCAACAATGTTGAAGAGGGTCCCGAAATATGGCATTTTACAGTAGATGATCAAGCCTAAATCAGTATGCATACATGCTCAAAATGCAATGCAAGATTGAGGCCACAAGAAGGCTATAATACAAAGTATACAAAATATTCATCAAAAAGCCAAAGACCCTTAATGAAATATGATAAGGGAGTCAAAATATGGCCACTCTCAGTTCTGATCATGGCCGAAAAACAGAAGCAAGATAAGCTAACAAAACATTCAAAAATGGGGACCAAAGAGGGGTATAATGGCAAGTGATACATGGAGGTCCCAAACAAGGATGAGCCCTTCTTCAATGTTGAAGAGGGGCTCAAAATAGGCCTATTTATAGTTTACATCAGGCCCCAAAACAGATCACACACAAGCTAAAAATATCATGCAAGAAATTGGCATTCAAGAGGGTATTGAAGCAAGTGCAACATGGGGGGCCCAAACAGTGTTGAGCCCTTAATGAAACATGGAATATAGCTCAAAAAAATGACATCATCAGTTTTGGTCGGAGCTCAAAACAGCAACCAAAATGGCTAGAAAAATGTTGCAAAATTGAGCTCAAAAATAGGGGAAATGGACTTACCCTTGAAGACCAATCCTTGGCTCCCTTTTGGCTTGAGAAATGCTGCCTCCTAGCTGCTGGAAAGCACCCCAAGTTGCTGGAAATGGAGTGGTGGTGGTGGTGCTTGGTGGTGATGAAGAAATGAGGTGTAGGACTTGGTGTTTAGAGCTTGAAAGAGAGAGATGAAGGGAGATGTATATACAAGGCTTCAAGCAATTTTTGTCAACCCTAAAACCAGACCTGGGAGGCTGGTTATAAGGTCAAGAGAAGGGGAGAAAAGGAGGGAAAAAGTGGAGGGAAATCACTCCAAGTTTTCCCCCCAAAAGAGTTCCCCGGATACAGGTCTTTTTTGAGGGAAAAAGATATACAGCTGTAATGTACTCAGTGTAAGGATCATGGCCGGCCCTTTATTGGAGTTGCAGGTGGCCAGCCGACCACCCCCTATGGCCGGCCGGCCAAGGGGCAAAATGGTCAAAAAGATTTTCTGGCCGGCCACCAGAAAAAGGTGTCCTCCCAGGTGTCCTCAACACAACCCAATGGTTCAAAATTGGCAACTGTAAAACAGGAGAGAGAATAGGCCATTTTTAGGAGGGGTTCAAAAGGGTCAGGTGGAATTACTGGCCGGCCACCAACTTTTAGTGTCCTCCCATGTGTGTACAACACCAATATGTGGTTTGGAGTTGAAGAAAGTGGCCCTAGGGTGGTCAACATTGGCTTGGAAGTGAGAAAAACGGGCGTCGGAGGGCGACGGAGGAATATAACTGGTTGCTGAAACAATTGCTGGCCTCCCACCCTTCTGTGACCTTCCTGGTGATAAAACAGAGGTACCTGCCAAAAATGAACGAAAACCGATGCAAAATGAATGTTCGGGGGCCAAAACGCGCAGTTCGGGGCCCCGAAAACTGACTGTTAAGCACCGAAAGTGGCGTTCGACTACGAAGTTGGTCTCTCGGGCCACAGTGTCCCTCGAAAGGGAGTAAATGAGATGCATGCCAAAAATCGGAGCAATCGGAGATAGTTAGGCGGTCCCGAACCGAGGCACACGGCCTGACGGCTCCGAAAACCGGGAACCGGGCTCCGAAATGGGCAAAATGGCCTACGGCCACAAAATTTAGCCCGCGGCCACTGAGAGATGGTCTACGGGACCTCTCCCTCCCCTCAGGAAAAGAAATAGAGAAAATCGAGCCTGGTTCGCAAACCGAGGCAAAGTACAGAAAGAGCCCGGAAGTTCGGAGACAAGGCTCGCGGCCGAGACTCTGAGACTTCTGAACGAGCACAATATGCAACATCACCAAGCGCTCAATCGGTGACGTCTGAGTCTTAAGGTCGGTCAAAAATGGAGTGTCTAAAGATATTTTGCGCGTCACACTATTTTGTGCGGCTCGCACTCGCGCTATTTTGCGTGTCGCACTGTTTTGTGCAGTTCTCACTCGCGCTATTTTGCGCGTCGCACTGTTTTTTACAGTTTATCACTCGCGCTATTTTGCGCGTCACACTGTTTTGTGCAGTTTATCACTCGCGCTATTTTGCGCGTCGCACTCTTTTCTGCAATTTATCACTCGCCCTATTTTGCGCGTCGCACTGTTTTCTGCGGTTCACACTCACGCTATTTTGCGCGTTGCACTGTTTTGTGCGGTTCATCACTCGCCCTATTTAGCGCGTCGCACCGTTTTATGCCGTTTATCACTCGCGCTATTTTGCACGTCGCACTATTTTCTACAGTTTATCACTCGCGCTATTTTGCGCGTGCCACTGTTTTGTGCACTTCACACTCCTGCTATTTTGCGCGTCGCACTGTTTTTTACACTTTATCACTCGCGCTATTTTGCTCATCGCACTGCTTTGTGCAGTTTATCACTCGCGCTATCTTGCGCGTGGCACTGTCTTTTACAGTTTATCACTCGCGCTATTTTGCGCGTGGCACTGTTTTTTGCAGTTCACACTCGCGCTATTTTGCGCTGTCGCACTGTTTTTTACAGTTTATCACTCGTACTATTTTGCGCGTCGCATTGTTTTGTGCAGTTTGTCACCCGCGCTATTTTGGGCGTCGCACAGTTTTGTGCAGTTTGTCACTCACGCTATTTTGCGCGTCGCACTGTTTTGTGCAGTTCACACTCACGCTATTCTACGCGTCGCACTATTTTTTACAGTTTATCACTCCCGCTATTTTGCGGTTCGCACTGTTTTGTGCGGTTCACAATCACCTTATTTTGCGCATCCCACTATTTTTGTGCCGTTTATCACTCGCGCTATTTTGCACGTCGCACTGTTTTGTGCAGTTCACACTGGCGGTATTTTGCGCGTCGCACTGTTTTTTACAGTTTATCACTCTCGCTATTTTGCGTGTCGCACTGTGTTGTGTAGTTCACACTCGCGCTATTTTTCGCGTCGCACTGTTTTTTACAGTTTATCTCTCGCGCTATTTTGCGCGTCACACTGTTTTGTGCAGTTTATCACTCGCGCTATTTTGCGCGTCGCACTGTTTTGTGCTGTTCACACTCGCGCTATTTTGCGCGTCGCACTATTTTTTACAGTTTAAAACTCGCGCTATTTTGCGCGTCGCACCGTTTTTTACATCGTGTCACTCGCACTATTTTGCGCGTCGCACTATTTTCTGCAGTTTATCACTCGCGCTATTTTGCGCGTCGCACTGTTTTGTGTGGTTCACCCTCGCGCAATTTTGCGCGTCGCACTGTTTTTTACAGTTTATCACTCGCCCCATTTTGCGCGTCGCACCATTTTATGCCGTTTATCACTTGCGCTATTTTGCACGTCGCACTGTTTTCTGCAGTTTATCACTCACGCTATTTTGCGCGTCCCACTGTTTTGTGCACTTCACACTCCCGCTATTTTGCACGTCGCATTGTTTTTTACACATTATCACTCCCGCTATTTTGCTCGTCGCACTACTTTGTGCAGTTTATCACTCGCGCTATCTTGCACGTGGCACTGTTTTTTACAGTTTATCACTCGCGCTATTTTGCGCGTGGCACTGTTTTTTGCAGTTCACACTCGCGCTATTTTGCGCATCGCACTGTTTTTTACAGTTTATCACTCGTGCTATTTTGCGCGTCGCATTGTTTTGTGCAGTTTATCACTCGCGCTATTTTGGGCGTCGCACAGTTTTGTGCAGTTTATCACTCCCGCTATTTTGCGCGTCGCGCTGTTTTGTGCAGTTCGCACTCGCACTATTTTGCGCGTCGCACTATTTTTTACAGTTTATCACTCGCGCTATTTTGCACGTCGCACTGTTTTGTGCAGTTCGCACTCGCGCTATTTTGCGCGTCGCACTGTTTTTTACAGTTTATCACTCGCGCTATTTTGCACGTCGCACTGTTTTGTGCAGTTCACACTCGCGCTATCTTTCGCGTCGCACTATTTTTTACAGTTTATCACTCGCGCTATTTTGCACGTCGCACTGTTTTGTGCAGTTCACACCCGTGCTATTTTGCGCGTCGCACCGTTTTTTACAGCGTGTCACTCGCACTATTTTGTGCGTCACACTGTTTTGTGCAGTTTATTAGTCGCGATACTTTGCGCGTCGCACTGTTTTGTGTGGCTCACACTTGCGCTATTTGGCGCGTCACACTGTTTTGCGCAGTTCTCACTCGCGATATTTTGCGCGTCGCACTATTTTGTGCGGCTCACACTCGCGCTATTTTGCGCGTCACACTATTTTTTGCAGTTCTCACTCGCGCTATTTTGTGCGTCGCATAGTTTTTTATAGTTTATCACTCGCTCTATTTTGCGCGTCACACTGTTTTGTGCAGTTTATCACTCGCGCTATTTTGTGCGTCGCACTATTTTCTGCAGTTTATCACTCCCGCTATTTTGCGCGTCGCATTGTTTTGTACGGTTCACACTCGCGCTATTTTGCCTGTCGCACTGTTTTTTTACAGTTTATCACTCGCCCTATTTGGCGCGTCGCACCATTTTATGCCGTTTATCACTCGCGCTATTTTGCGCGTAGCACTGTTTTCTGCAGTTTATCACTCGCGCTATTTTGCGCGTCGCACCGTTTTGTGCACTTCACACTCCCGCTATTTTGCGCGTCGCACTGTTTTTTACAGTTTATCACTCGCCCTATTTGGCTCGTCGCACTGTTTTGTGCAGTTTATCACTCGCGTTATTTTGCGCATCGCACTGTTTTTTGTAGTTCACACTCGCGCTATTTTGCGCGTCGCACCGTTTTTTACAGTTTATCACTCGGGCTATTTTGCGTGTCGCACTGTTTTGTGCAGTTTATGACTCGCGCTATTTTGGGCGTCGCACTGTTTAGTGCAGTTTATCACTCGCGCTATTTTGCGTGTCGCACTGTTTTGTGCAGTTCAGACTCGCGCTATTTTACGCGTCGCACTGTTTTTTACAGTTTATCACTCGCGCTATTTTGCGCGTCGCACTGTTTTGTGCAGTTCACACTCGCGCTATTTTGCACGTCGCACTGTTTTTTACGGTTTATCACTCGAGCTATTTTGCACGTCGCACTGTTTTGTGCAGTTCACACTCGCGCTATCTTTCGCGTCACACTGTTTTTTACTGTTTATCACTCGCGCTATTTTGCGCGACGCCTTGTTTTTTACAGTTTAAAACTCGCGCTATTTTGCACGTCGCACTGTTTTGTGCAGTTCACACTCATGCTATTTTGCGCGTCGCACCGTTTTTTCCAGCATGTCACTCTCACTATTTTGTGCGTCGCACTGTTTTGTGCAGTTTATCAGTCGCGATATTTTGCGCGTCGCACTGTTTTGTGTGGCTCACACTTGCGCTATTTGGCGCGTCGCACTGTTTTGCGCAGTTCTCACTGGCGCTATTTTGCGCGTCGCATTGTTTTTTACAGTTTATCACTCGCGCTATTTTGCGCGTCTTATTATTTTCTGCAGCTTATCACTCGCGCTATTTTGCGCATCGCACTGTTTTGTGCGGTTCACACTCGCGCTATTTTGCGCGTCGCACCGTTTTATGCCGTTTACCACTTGCGCTATTTTGCACGTCGCACTGTTTGCTGCAGTTTATCACTCGTGCTATTTTGCGCGTCCCACTGTTTAGTGCACTTCCCACTCCAGCTATTTTGCGGGTCGCACTATTTTTTACACTTTATCACTCGCGCTATTTTGCTCGTCGCACTGTTTTGTGCAGTTTATCACTCGCACTATCTTGCACGTGGCACTATTTTTTACAGTTTATCACTGGCGCTATTTTGCAAGTCGCACTATTTTTTGCAATTCACAATCGCGCTATTTTGTGCGTCGCACTATTTTTTACGGTTTATCACTCGTGCTATTTTGCGCGTCGCACTGTTTCGTGCAGTTTATCACTCGCGCTATTTTGGGCGTCGCGCTGTTTAGTGCAGTTCACACTCGCGCTATTTTGCGCGTCGCACCGTTTTTTGCAATTTATCACTCGCGCTATTTTGTACGTCGCACTGTTTTGTGCAGTTCACACTCGCGCTATTTTGCGCGTCGCACTGTTTTTTACAGCGTATCACTCGCACTATTTTGCACGTCGCACTGTTTTGTGCAGTTTATCACTCGCGATATTTTGCGCGTCGCACTATTTTGTGCGGCTCACACTCGCGCTATTTTGCGCGTCGCACTGTTTTGTGCAGTTCTCACTCGCGCTATTTTGTGCGTCGCACAGTTTTTTACAGTTTATCACTCGCGCTATTTTGCGCGTCACACTGTTTTGTGCAGTTTATCACTCGCGCTATTTTGCGCGTCGCACTATTTTCTGCAGTTTATCACTCACGCTATTTTGCGCGTCGCACTGTTTTGTACGGTTCACACTCGCGCTATTTTGCGCGTCGCACTATTTTTTATAGTTTATCACTCGCCCTATTTTGCGCGTCGCACCGTTTTATGTCGTTTATCACTCGCGCTATTTTGCGCATCGCACTGTTTTGCGCAGTTTATTACTCGTGCTATTTTGCGTGTCGCGCTGTTTTGTGCAGTTCGAACTCGCGCTATTTTGCACGTCGCACTGTTTTTTACAGTTTATCACTCGCGCTATTTTCCACGTCACACTGTTTTGTGCAGTTCACACTAGCGCTATTTTGCGCGTCGCACAATTTTGTACAGTTTATCACTCGCCCTATTTTGCGCGTCGCACCGTTTTATGCCGTTTATCACTTGCGCTATTTTGCACGTCGCACTGTTTTCTGCAGTTTATCACTCGCGCTATTATGCGGGTCGCACTGTTTTGTGCAGTTTATCACTCGCGCTATTTTGCGCATCGCACTATTTTCTGCAGTTTATCACTCCCGCTATTTTGCGCGTCGCACTGTTTTTTACAGTTTATCACTCGCCCTATTTGGCGCGTCGCACCGTTTTATGCCGTTTATTACTCGCGCTATTTTGCGCGTCGCACAGTTTTGTGCACTTCACACTCCCGCTATTTTGCGCGTCGCACTGTTTTCTGCAGTTTATCACTCGCGCTATTTTGCCCGTCGCACTGTTTTGTGCAGTTTATCACTCGCGCTATTTTGCGCGTCGCACTGTTTTTTGCTGTTCACACTCGCGCTATTTTTGCGCGTCGCACCGTTTTTTACAGTTTATCACTCGTGCTATTTTGCGCGTCGCACTGTTTTGTGCAGTTTATCACTCGCGCTATTTTGCTCGTCGCACTGTTTTGTGCAGTTTATCACTCGCGCTATTTTGCGCGTCGCACTATTTTTTGCTGTTCACACTCACGCTATTTTGCGCGTCGCACCGTTTTTTACAGTTTATCACTCGTGCTATTTTGCGCGTCGCACTGTTTTGTGCAGTTTATCACTCGCGCTATTTTGGGCGTCGCACTGTTTTGTGCAGTTTATCACTCGCGCTATTTTACGCGTCGCACTGTTTTTTACAGTTTGTCACTCCCGCTATTTTGCGGTTCGCACTGTTTTGTGTAGTTCACAATCGCCCTATTTTGCGCATTCCACTGTTTTTGCACCGTTTATCACTCGCGCTATTTTGCGTGTCGCACTGTTTTTTACAGTTTCTCACTCGCGCTATTTTGCGCGTCACACTATTTTGTGCAGTTTATCACTCGCGCTATTTTGCGCGTCGCACTATTTTCTGCAATTTATCACCTGCCCTATTTTGCGCGTCGCACTGTTTTCTACGGTTCACACTCGCGCTATTTTGCGCGTCGCATTGTTTTTTACAGTTTATCACTCGCCGTATTTTGCGCGTCGCACCGTTTTATGCCATTTATCACTCGCGCTATTTTGCGCGTCGCACTGATTTCTGCAGTTTATCACTCGCGCTATTTTGCTCGTCGCACTATTTTGTGCAGTTTATCACTCGTGCTATTTTGCGCGTCGCACTGTTTTTTGCAGTTTACACTCGCGCTATTTTGCGCGTCGCACCGTTTTTTACAGTTTATCACTCGTGCTATTTTGCGCATCGCACTGTTTTGTGCAGTTTATCACTCGCGCTATTTTGGGTGTCGCACTGTTTTGTGCAGTTTATCACTCCCGCTATTTTGCGCGTCGCACTGTTTTGTGCAGTTCACACTCCTGCTATTTTACGCGTCGCACTGTTTTTTACAGTTTATCACTCCCACTATTTTGTGCTTCGCACTGTTTTGTGCAGTACACAATCGCCCTACTTTGCGCATCCCACTGTTTTTGTGTCGTTTATCACTCGCGCTATTTTGCGCGTTGCACTGTTTTGTGCAGTTCACACTGGCGGTATTTTGCGCGTCGCACTGTTTTTTATAGTTTATCACTCTCGCTATTTTGCGCATCGCACTGTGTTGTGCAGTTCATACTCGCGCTATTTTTCGCGTCGCACTGTTTTTTACAGTTTATCACTCGCGCTATTTTGCGCGTCGCACTGTTTTGTGCAGTTTATCAATCGCGCTATTTTGCGCGTCGCACAGTTTTGTGCGGTTCACACTGGTGCTATTTTGCGCGTCGCACTGTTTTTTACAGTTTAAAACTCGCCTATTTTGCGCGTCGCACCGTTTTTTACAGCGTGTCACTCGCACTATTTTGTGCGTCGCACTGTTTTGTGCAGTTTATCACTCGCGGTATTTTGCGCGTCGCACTATTTTCTGCAGTTTGTCACTCGCGCTATTTTGCGCGTCGCACTGTTTTGTGCGGTTCACACTCGCGCTATTTTGTGCGTCGCACTATTTTTTACAGTTTAGCACTCGCCCTATTTTGCGCGTCGCACCGTTTTATGCCGTTTATCACTCGCGCTATTTTGCACGTCGCACTATTTTCTGCAGTTTATCACTCGCGCTATTTTGCGCGTCCCACTGTTTTGTACACTTCACACTCCCGCTATTTTGCGCGTCGCACTGTTTTTTACACTTTATCACTCGCGCTATTTTCCTCGTCGCACTGCTTTGTGCAGTTTATCACTCGCGCTATCTTGCGCGTGGCACTGTCTTTTACAGTTTATCACTCGCGCTATTTTACGCGTGGCACTGTTTTTTGCAGTCCACACTCGCGCTATTTTGCGCTGTCGCACTGTTTTTTACAGTTTATCGCTCGTACTATTGTGCGCGTCGCATTGTTTTGTGCAGTTTATCACTCGTGCTATTTTGGGCGTCGCACAGTTTTGTAAAGTTTATCAGTCCCGCTATTTTGCGCGTCGCGCTGTTTTGTGCAGTTCGCACTCGCGCTATTTTGCGCGTCGCACTGTTGTTTACAGTTTATCACTCGTGCTATTTTGCACGTCGCACTGTTTTGTGCAGTTCACACTCGCGCTATTTTGCACGTTACACTGTTTTTTACAGCGTATCACTCGCACTATTTTGTGCGTCGCACTGTTTTGTGCAGTTTATCACTCGCGATATTTTGCGTGTCGTACTATTTTGTGCGGCTCACACTCGCGCTATTTTGCTCGTCGCACTGTTTTGTGCAGTTCTCACTCGCGCTATTTTGTGCGTCGCATAGTTTTTTACAGTTTATCACTCGCTCTATTTTGCGCGTCACACTGTTTTGTGCAATTTATCACTCGCGCTATTTTGCGCGTCCGCTATTTTCTGCAGTTTGTCACTCCTGCATTTTTTGCGCGTCGCATTGTTTTGTACGGTTCACACTCGCGCTATTTTGCCTGTCGCACTGTTTTTTACAGTTTATCACTCGCTCTATTTGGCGCGTCGCACCGTTTTATGCCGTTTATCACTCGCGCTATTTTGCGCGTCGCACTGTTTTCTGCAGTTTATCACTTGCGCTATTTTGCGCGTCTCACAGTTTTGTGCACTTCACACTCCCGCTATTTTGCGCGTCGCACTGTTTTTTACAGTTTATCACTCACGCTATTTTGCTCGTCGCACTGTTTTGTGCAGTTTATCACTCGCGCTATTTTGCGCGTCGCACTGTTTTTTGCAGCTCACACTCGCGCTATTTTGCGCGTCGCACCGTTTTTTACAGTTTATCACTCGTGCTATTTTGCGCGTCGCACTGTTTTGTGCAGTTTATCACTCGCGCTATTTTGGGCGTCGCACTGTTTTGTGCAGTTTATCACTCGCGCTATTTTGCGCGTCGCACTGTTTTGTGCTATTCACACTCGCGCTATTTTACGCGTCGCACTGTTTTTTACAGTTTATCACTCCCGCTATTTTGCGCTTCGTACTGTTTTGTGCAGTTCACAATCGCCCTATTTTGCACATCCCACTGTTTTGTGCAGTTTATCACGCGCGCTATTTTGCGCGTCGCACTATTTTCTGCAATTTATCACTCGCCCTATTTTGCGCGTCGCACTGTTTTCTGCGGTTCACACTCGCGCTATTTTGCGCGCCGCACTGTTTTTTACAGTTTATCACTCGCCGTATTTTGCGCGTCGCACCGTTTTATGCCGTTTATCACTCGCGCTATTTTGCGCGTCGCACTGATTTCTGCAGTGTATCACTCACGCTATTTTGCTCGTCGCACTGTTTTGTGCAGTTTATCACTCGCGCTATTTTGCACGTCGCACTGTTTTTTGCAGTTTACACTCGCGCTATTTTGCGCGCCACACCATTTTTTACAGTTTATCACTCGTGCTATTTTGCGCGTCGCACTGTTTTGTGCAGTTTAACACTCGCGCTATTTTGGGCGTCGCACTATTTTGTGCAGTTTATCACTCGCGCTATTTTGCGCGTCGCACTGTTTTGTGCAGTTCACACTCCCGCTATTTTACGCGTCGCACTGTTTTTACAGTTTATCACTCCCGCTATTTTGCGCTTCCCACTGTTTTGTGCAGTACACAATCGCCTTATTTTGCACATCCTACTGTTTTTGTGCCGTTTATCACTCGCGCTATTTTGCGCGTCGCACTGTTTTGTGCAGTTCACACTGGCGGTATTTTGCGCGTCGCACTATTTTTTACAGTTTATCACTCTCGATATTTTGCGCGTCGCACTGTGTTGTGCAGTTCACACTCGCGCTATTTTTCGCGTCGCACTGTTTTTTACAGTTTGTCACTCGCGCTATTTTGCGCGTCGCACTGTTTTGTGCAGTTTATCACTCGCGCTATTTTGCGCGACGTACTGTTTTGTGCAGTTCACTCTCGCGCTATTTTACGCGTCGCACTGTTTTTTACTGTTTAAAACTCGCGCTATTTTGCGCGTCGCACCGTTTTTTACAGCGTGTCACTCGCACTATTTTGTGCGTCGCACTGTTTTGTGCAGTTTATCACTCACGCTATTTTGCGCGTCGCACTATTTTCTGCAGTTTATCACTCGCACTATTTTGCGCGTCGCACTGTTTTGTGCGGTTCACACTCGCGCTATTTTACGCGTCGCACTGTTTTTTACAGTTTATCACTCGCCCTATTTTACGCGTCGCACCGTTTTATGCCGTTTATCACTCGCGCTATTTTGCACGTTGCACTGTTTTCTGCAGTTTATCACTCGCGCTATTTTGCGCATCCCACTGTTTTGTGCACTTCACACTCCCGCTATTTTGCTCGTCGCACTGTTTTTTACACTTTATCACTCGCGCTATTTTGCTCGTCGCACTGCTTTGTGCAGTTTATCGCTCGCGCTATCTTGCGCGTGGCACTGTTTTTTACAATTTATCACTCGCGCTATTTTGCGCGTGGCACTGTTTTTTACAGTTCACACTCGCACTATTTTGCGCTGTCGCACTGTTTTTTACAGTTTATCACTCGTACTATTTTGCGCGTCGCATTGTTTTGTGCAGTTTATCACTCGCGCTATTTTGGGCGTTGCACAGTTTTGTGCAGTTTATCACTCCCGCTATTTTTCGCGTCGCGCTATTTTGTGCAGTTCGCACTCCCGCTATTTTGCGCGTCGCACTATTTTTTACAGTTTATCACTCGCGCTATTTTGTACGTCGCGCTGTTTTGTGCAGTTCACACTCGCGCTATTTTGCGCGTCGCACTATTTTTTACAGCGTATCACGCGCACTTTTTTGTGCGTCGCACTGTTTTGTGCAGTTTATCACTCGCGATATTTTGCGCGTCGCACTATTTTGTGAGGCTCACACTAGCGCTATTTTGCTCGTCGCACTGTTTTGTGCAGTTCTCACTTGCACTGTTTTTTACAGTTTATCACTCGCTCTATTTTGCGCGTCGCACTATTTTCTGCAGTTTATCACTCCCGCTATTTTGCGCGTCGCATTGTTTTGTACGGTTCACACTCGCGCTATTTTGCGCGTCGCACTATTTTTTATAGTTTATCACTCGCCCTATTTGGCGCGTCGCACCGTTTTATGCCGTTTATCACTCGCGCTATTTTGCGCGTCGCACTATTTTTTACAGTTTATCACTCGCGCTATTTTGTTCGTCGCACTGTTTTGTGCAGTTTACACTCGCGCTATTTTGCGAGTCGCACTGTTTTGTGCACTTCACACTCCCGCTATTTTACGCGTCGCACTGTTTTTTACAGTTTATCACTCGCGCTATTTTGCTCGTCGCACTGTTTTTGTGCAGTTTATCACTCGCGCTATTTTGCGCGTCGCACTGTTTTTTGCTATTCACACTCGCACTATTTTGCGCGTCGCACCGTTTTATGCCGTTTATCACTCGCGCTATTTTGCGCGTCGCACCGTTTTGTGCAGCTCACACTTGCGCTATTTTACGCGTCGCACTGTTTTTTACAGTTTATCACTCCCGCTATTTTGCGCTTCGCACCGTTTTGTGCAGTTAACAATCGCCTTATTTTGCGCATCCCACTGTTTTTGTGCCGTTTATCACTCGCGCTATTTTGCGCGTCGCACTGTTTTGTGCAGTTCACACTCGCGCTATTTTGCACGTCGAACAGTTTTTTACAGTTTATCACTCGCGCTATTTTGCGCGTCGCACTGTTTTTGTGCCGTTTATCACTCGCGCTATTTTGCGCGTCGCACTGTTTTGTGCAGTTCACACTCGCGCTATTTTGCACGTCGAACAGTTTTTTACAGTTTATCACTCGCGCTATTTTGCGCGTCGCACTGTTTTGTGCAGTTCACACTCGCGTTATCTTTCGCGTCACACAGTTTTTTACAGTTTATCACTCGCGCTATTTTGCGCGTCGCACTATTTTTTACAGTTTAAAACTCGCGCTATTTTGCACGTCGCACTGTTTTGTGCTGTTCACACTCGTGCTATTTTGCGCGTCGCACCGTTTTTTACAGCGTGTCACTCGCACTATTTTGTGCGTCGCACTGTTTTGTGCAGTTTATCAGTCGCGACATTTTGCGTGTCGCACTGTTTTGTGTAGCTCACACTTGCGCTATTCGGCGCGTCGCACTGTTTTGCGCAGTTCTCACTCGTGCAATTTTGCGCGTCGCACTGTTTTTTACAGTTTATCACTCGCGCTATTTTGCGCGTCCCACTGTTTTGTGCAGTTTATCACTCGTGCTATTTTGCGCGTCTTATTATTTTCTGCAGTTTATCACTCGCGCTATTTTGCGCGTCGCCCTATTTTTTACACTTTATCACTCGCGCTATTTTGCTCGTCGCACTGTTTTGTGCAGTTTAACACTCGTGCTATTTTGCGCGTCGCACTGTTTTTTGCAGTTCACACTCGCGCTATTTTGCGCGTCGCACCGTTTTTTACAGTTTATCACTCGTGCTATTTTGCGCGTCGCACTGTTTTGTGCAGTTTATCACTCGCGCTATTTTGGGCGTCGCACTGTTTGGGGCAGTTTATCACTCGCGCTATTTTGCGCGTCGCACTGTTTCGTGCAGTTCACACTCGCGCTATTTTACGCGTCGCACTATTTTTTACAGTTTATCACTCCCGCTATTTTGCGCTTCGCACTGCTTTGTGCAGTTAACAATCGCCCTATTTTGCGCATCCCACTGTTTTTGTGCCGTTTATCACTCGCGCTATTTTGCGCGTCGCACTTTTTGTGCAGTTCACACTCGCGCTATTTTACACGTCGCACTGTTTTTTACAGTTTATCACTCACGCTATTTTGCGGTTTATCACTCGCGCTATTTTGGGGTTTATCACTCGCATTGTTTGGTGCAGTTTATCACTCGCGCTATTTTGCGCGTCGCACTGTTTCGTGCAGTTCACACTCGCGCTATTTTACGCGTCGCACTGTTTTTTACAGTTTATCACCCGCGCTATTTTGCGCATCGCACTGTTTTCAACAGTTTATCACTCGCGCTATTTTGCACGTCGCACTGTTTTGTGCAGTTCACACTCGCGCTATTTTGCACGTCGCACTGTTTTTTACAGCGTATCACTCGCACTATTTTGTGCGTCGCACCGTTTTGTGCAGTTTATCACTCGTGATATGTTGCGCGTCGCACAATTTTGTGCGGCTCACACTAGCGTTATTTTGCGCGTCGCACTGTTTTGTGCAGTTCTCACTCGCGCTATTTTGCGCGTCGCACTGTTTTTTACAGTTTACCACTCGCGCTACTTTGCGCGTCGCACTATTTTCTACAGCTTATCAGTCGCGCTATTTTGCGCGTCGCACTGTTTTGTGCAGTTTATCACTCGCGCTATTTTGCGCATCGCACGGTTTTGTGCGGTTCAAACTCGCGCTATTTTGCTCGTCGCACTATTTTTTACAGTTTATCACTCGCCCTATTTCGCGCGTCGCACCGTTTTATGCCGTTTATCACTCGTGCTATTTTGCGCGTCGCACTGTTTTCTGCAGTTTATCACTCGCGCTATTTTGCGCGTCGCACTGTTTTGTGCACTTCACACTCGCGCTATTTTGCGCGTCGCACTATTTTTTACTGTTTATTACTCGCGCTATTTTGCTCGTCGCACTGTTTTGTGCAGTTTATCACTCGCGCTATCATGCGCGTGGCACTTTTTTATATAGTTCATCACTCGCGCTATTTTACGCGTCGCACTGTTTTGTGCTGTTCACACTCGCGCTATTTTGCGCGTCGTACTGTTTTTTACAGTTTATAACTCGCGCTATTTTGCGCGTCGCACCGTTTTTTACAGCGTGTCACTCGCACTATTTTGTGCATCGCACTATTTTGTGCAGTTTATCACTCGCGATATTTTGCGCGTCGCACTGTTTTGTGCAGCTCACACTCGCGTTATTTTGCGCGTCGCACTTTTTTGTGCAGTTCTCACTCGCGCTATTTTGCGCACCGCACTGTTTTTTACAGTTTATCACTAGCGCTATTTTGCGCGTCGCACTGTTTTGTGTAGTTTATCACTCACGCTATTTTGCGCGTCGCACTGTTTCGTGCAGTTTATCACTCGCGCTATTTTTCCCGTCGCCCTGTTTTGTACGGTTCACACTCGCGCCATTTTGCGCGTCGCACTGTTTTTTACAGTTTATCACTCGCCCTATTTTGCTCGTCGCACCGTTTTATGCCGTTTATCACTCGTGCAATTTTGCAAGTCGCACTATTTTCTGCAGTTTATCACTCGTCCTATTTTACGCGTCGCACTGTTTTGTGCACTTCACACGCGCTATTTTGCGCGTCGCACTGTTTTTTACAGTTTATCACTCGCGCTATTTTGCTCGTCGCACTGTTTTGTGCAGTTTACCACTCGCGCTATCGTGCACGTAGCACTGTTTTTTACAGTTTATCACTCGCGCTATTTTGCATCGCACTATTTTGTGCAGTTCACACTCGCGCTATTTTGCGCGTCGCACTGTTTTAAACAGTTCACACTCGCGTTATTTTGCGCGTCGCACTGTTTTTTACAGTTTATCACTCGCGTAATTTTGCGCGTCGCACTGTTTTGTGCAGTTTATCACTCGCGCTATTTTGCACGTCGCACTGTTTTGTGCAGTTTACAGTCACGCTATTTTGCGCGTCGCACTGTTTTTTACAGTTTATCACTCGCGCTATTTTCCGCTTCGCACTGTTTTGTGCAGTTCACAATCGCGCTATTGTTTTTTACAGTTTATCACTCGCGCTATTTTGCGCATCGCACTGTTTTGTGCAGTTCACACTCGCGCTATTTTGCGCGTCGCACTATTTTTTACAGCGTATCACTCGCACTATTTTATGCGTCGCACTGTTTTGTGCAGTTTATCACTCGTGATATGTTGCGCGTCGCACTATTTTGTGCGGCTCACACTCGCGCTATTTTGCGCGTCGCACTGTTTTGTGCAGTTCTCACTCGCGCTATTTTGCGCGTCGCACTGTTTTTTACAGTTTACCACTCGCGCTATTTTGCGCGTCGCACTATTTTCTACAGCTTGTCAGTCGCACTATTTTGCGCGTCGCACTGTTTTGTGCAGTTTATCACTCGCGCTATTTCGCGCGTAGCACGGTTTTGTGCGGTTCAAACTCGCGCTATTTTGCGCGTCGTACTGTTTTTCACAGTTTATCACTCGCCCTATTTTGCGCGTCGCACCGTTTTATGCCGTTTATCACTCGCGCTATTTTGCGCGTCGCACTGTTTTCTGCAGTTTATCACTCGCGCTATTTTGCGCGTCGCACTGTTTTGTGCACTTCACAATCGCGCTATTTTGCGCGTCGCACTATTTTTTACTGTTTATTACTCGCGCTATTTTGCTCGTCGCACTGTTTTGTGCAGTTTATCACTCGCACTATCATGCGCGTGGCACTTTTTTATATAGTTCATCACTCGCGCTATTTTGCGCGTCGCACTGTATTGTGCTGTTCACATTCGCGCTATTTTGCGCGTCGTACTGTTTTTTACAGTTTATAACTCGCGCTATTTTGCACGTCGCACAATTTTGTGCAGTTCACTCTCGCGCTATTTTGTGCGTCGCACCGTTTTTTACAGCGTGTCACTCGCACTATTTTGTGCATCGCACTATTTTGTGCAGTTTATCACTCGCGATATTTTGCGCGTCGCACTGTTATGGGCGGCTCACAATCGCGTTATTTTGCGCGTCGCACATTTTTGTGCAGTTCTCACTCGCGCTATTTTGCGCGCCGCGCTGTTTTTTACAGTTTATCACTAGCGCTATTTTGCGCGTCGCACTGTATTGTCTGGTTTATCACTCACGCTATTTTGCGCGTCGCACTGTTTCGTGCAGTTTATCACTCGCGCTATTTTTCCCGTCGCACTATTTTGTGCGGTTCACACTCGCGCCATTTTGCGCGTCGCACTGTTTTTTACAGTTTATCACTCGCCCTATTTTGCGCGTCGCACCGTTTTATGCCGTTTATCACTCGCGCAATTTTGCAAGTCGCACTGTTTTCTGCAGTTTATCACTCGCGATATTTTACGCGTCGCACTGTTTTGTGCACTTCACACGCGCTATTTTGCGCGTCGCACTGTTTTTTACAGTTTATCACTCGCGCTATTTTGCTCGTCGCACTGTTTTGTGCAGTTTACCACTCGCGCTATCTTGCACGTAGCACTGTTTTTTACGGTTTATCACTCGCGCTATTTTGCATCGCACTGTTTTGTGCAGTTCACACTCGCGCTATTTTACGCGTCGCACTGTTTTTTACAGTTTATCAATCGCGCTATTTTCCGCGTCACACTGTTTTGTGCAGTTTCTCACTCACGCTATCTTGCACGTAGCACTGTTTTTTACAGTTTATCACTCGCCCTATTTTGCGCGTCGCACCGTTTTATGCCGTTTATCACTCGCGCTATTTTGCGCGTCGCACTGTTTTCTACAGTTTATCACTCGCGCTATTTTGCGCGTCGCACTGTTTTGTGCACTTCACACTCGCGCTATTTTGCGCGTCGAACTATTTTTTACTGTTTATTACTCGCGCTATTTTGCTCGTCGCACTGTTTTGTGCAGTTCACACTCGCGCTATTTTGCGCGTCGCACTGTTTTTTACAGTGTATCACTCGCACTATTTTGTGCGTCGCACTGTTTTGTGCAGTTTATCACTCGTGATATGTTGCGCGTCGCACCATTTTGTGCGTCTCACACTCGCACTATTTTGCGCGTCGCACTGTTTTGTGCAGTTTATCACTCGCGCTATTTTGCGCGTCGCACTGTTTTTTACAGTTTATCACTCGCCCTATTTTGCGCGTCGCACCGTTTTATGCCGTTTATCACTCGCGCTATTTCGCGCGTCGCACTGTTTTCTGCAGTTTATCACTCGCGCTATTTTGCGCGTCGCACTATTTTGTGCACTTCACACTCGCGCTATTTTGCGCGTCGCACTATTTTTTACTATTTATTACTCGCGCTATTTTGCTCGTCGCACTGTTTTGTGCAGTTTATCACTCGCGCTATCATGCGCGTGGCACTTTTTTTATATAGTTCATCACTCGCGCTATTTTGCGCGTCCCACTGTTTTGTGCTGTTCACACTCGCGCTATTTTGCGTGTCGCACTGTTTTGTGCTGTTCACACTCGCGCTATTTTGCGCGTCGCACTGTTTTTTACAATTTATCAATCGCGCTATTTTGCGCGTCACACTGTTTTGTGCAGTTTCTCACTCACGCTATCTTGCACGTAGCACTGTTTTTTACAGTTTATCACTCACCCTATTTTGCGCGTCACACCGTTTTATGCCGTTTATCACTCGCGCTATTTTGCGCGTCGCACTGTTTTCTTGCAGTTTATCACCTTGCGCTATTTTGCGCGTCGCACTGTTTTGTGCACTTCACACTCGCGCTATTTTGCCGCGTCGAACTATTTTTTACTGTTTATTACTCGCGCTATTTTGCTCGTCGCACTGTTTTGTGCAGTTCACACTCGCGCTATTTTGCGCGTCGCACTGTTTTTTTACCGCGTATCACTCGCACTATTTTGTGCGTCGCACTGTTTTGTGCAGTTTATCACTCGTGATATGTTGCCCATCGCACCATTTTGTGCGGCTCACACTCGCGCTATTTTGCGCGTCGCACAGTTTTGTGCAGTTTATCTCTCGCGCTATTTTGCGCGTCGCACTGTTTTTTACAGTTTATCACTCGCCCTATTTTGCGCGTCGCACCGTTTTATGCCGTTTATCACTCGCGCTATTTTGCGCGTCGCACTGTTTTCTGCAGTTTATCACTCGCGCTATTTGCGCGTCGCACTGTTTTGTGCACTTCACACTCGCGCTATTTTGCGCGTCGCACTATTTTTTACTGTTTATAACTCGCGCTATTTTGCTCGTCGCACTGTTTTGTGCAGTTTATCACTCGCGCTATCATGCGCGTGCACTTTTTTATATAGTTCATCACTCGCGCTATTTTACGTGTCGCACGTTTTTGGGCTGTTCACACTCGCGCAATTTTGCGCGTCGTACTGTTTTTTATAGTTTATAACTCGCGCTATTTTGCACGTCGCACAATTTTGTGCAGTTCACTCTCGCGCTATTTTGCGCGTCGCACCGTTTTTTTACAGCGTGTCACTCGCACTATTTTGTGTGTCGCACTATTTTGTGCAGTTTATCACTCGCGATATTTTGCGCGTCGCACTGTTTTGTGCAGCTCACACTCGCGTAATTTTGCGCGTCGCACTTTTTTGTGCAGTTCTCACTCGCGCTATTTTGCGCACCGCTCTGTTTTTTACAGTTTATCACTAGCGCTATTTTGCGCGTCGCACTGTTTTGTGTAGTTTATCACTCACGCTATTTTGCGCGTCGCACTGTTTCGTGCAGTTTATCACTCGCGCTATTTTTCCCGTCGCACTGTTTTGTACGGTTCACACTCGCGCCATTTTGCGCGTCGCACTATTTTTTACAGTTTATCACTCGCCCTATTTTGCTCGTCGCAACCCGTTTTATGCCGTTTATCACTCGCGCAATTTTGCAAGTCGCACTATTTTCTGCAGTTTATCACTCGTGCTATTTTACGCGTCGCACTGTTTTGTGCACTTCACACGCGCTATTTTGCGCGTCGCACTGTTTTTTACAGTTTATCACTCGCGCTATTTTGCTCGTCGCACTGTTTTGTGCAGTTTACCACTCGCGCTATCGTGCACGTAGCACTGTTTTTTACAGTTTATCACTCGCGCTATTTTGCATCGCACTGTTTTGTGCAGTTCACACTCGCGCTATTTTGCGCGTCGCACTGTTTTTTACAGTTTGGCACTCGCGCTATTTTGCGCGTCGCACTGTTTTAAACAGTTCACACTCGCGTTATTTTGCGCATCGCACTGTTTTTTACAGTTTATCACTTGCGTAATTTTGCGCGTCGCACTGTTTTGTGCAGTTTATCACTCGCGCTATTTTGCGCGTCGCACTGTTTTGTGCAGTTTACAGTCGCGCTATTTGCGCGTCGCACTGTTTTTTACAGTTTATCACTCGCGCTATTTTCCGCTTCGCACTGTTTTGTGCAGTTCACAATCGCGCTATTGTTTTTTACAGTTTATCACTCGCGCTATTTTGCGCATCACCCTGTTTTGTGCAGTTCACACTCGCGCTATTTTGCGCGTCGCACTATTTTTTACAGCGTAACACCTCGCACTATTTTGTGCGTCGCACTGTTTTGTGCAGTTTATCACTCGTGATATGTTGCGCGTCGCACTATTTTGTGCGGCTCACACTCGCGCTATTTTGCGCGTCGCACTGTTTTGTGCAGTTCTCACTCGCGCAATTTTGCGCGTCGCACTATTTTCTACAGCTTGTCAGTCGCGCTATTTTGCGCGTCGCACTGTTTTGTGCAGTTTATCACTCGCGCTATTTTGCGCGTAGCACGGTTTTGTGCGGTTCAAACTCGCGCTATTTTGCGCGTCGCACTGTTTTTCACAGTTTATCACTCGCCCTATTTTGCGCGTCGCACCGTTTTAATGCCGTTTATCACTCGCGCTATTTTGCGCGTCGCACTGTTTTCTGCAGTTTATCACTCGCGCTATTTTGCGCGTCGCACTGTTTTGTGCACTTCACAATCGCGCTATTTTGCGCGTCGCACTATTTTTTACTGTTTATTACTCGCGCTATTTTGCTCGTCGCACTGTTTTGTGCAGTTTATCACTCGCGCTATCATGCGCGTGGCACTTTTTTATATAGTTCATCACTCGCGCTATTTTGCGCGTCGCACTGTTTTGTGCTGTTCACATTCGCGCTATTTTGCGCGTCGTACTGTTTTTTACAGTTTATAACTCGCGCTATTTTGCACGTCGCACAATTTTGTGCAGTTCACTCTCGCGCTATTTTGTGCGTCGCAACCGTTTTTTTACAGCGTGTCACTCGCACTATTTTGTGCATCGCACTATTTTGTGCAGTTTATCACTCGCGATATTTTGCGCGTCGCACTGTTATGGGCGGCTCACAATCGCGTTATTTTGCGCGTCGCACATTTTTGTGCAGTTCTCACTCGCGCTATTTTGCGCGCCGCGCTGTTTTTTACAGTTTATCACTAGCGCTATTTTGCGCGTCGCACTGTATTGTCTGGTTTATCACTCACGCTATTTTGCGCGTCGCACTGTTTCGTGCAGTTTATCACTCGCGCTATTTTTCCCGTCGCACTATTTTGTGCGGTTCACACTCGCGGCCATTTTGCGCGTCGCACTGTTTTTTACAGTTTATCACTCGCCCTATTTTGCGCGTCGCACCGTTTTATGCCGTTTATCACTCGCGCAATTTTGCAAGTCGCACTGTTTTCTGCAGTTTATCACTCGCGCTATTTTACGCGTCGCACTGTTTTGTGCACTTCACACGCGCTATTTTGCGCTTCGCACTGTTTTTTAGAGTTTATCACTCGCGCTATTTTGCTCGTCGCACTGTTTTGTGCAGTTTACCACTCGCGCTATCTTGCACGTAGCACTGTTTTTTACGGTTTATCACTCGCGCTATTTTGCATCGCACTTTTTTGTGCAGTTCACACTCGCGCTATTTTGCGCGTCGCACTATTTTTTACAGTTTATCAATCGCGCTATTTTGCGCGTCACACTGTTTTGTGCAGTTTCTCACTCACGCTATCTTGCACGTAGCACTATTTTTTACAGTTTATCACTCGCCCTATTTTGCGCGTCGCACCATTTTATGCCGTTTATCACTCGCGCTATTTTGCGCGTCGCACTGTTTTCTGCAGTTTATCACTCGCGCTATTTTGCGCGTCGCACTGTTTTTTACAGTGTATCACTCGCACTATTTTGTGCGTCGCACTGTTTTGTGCAGTTTATCACTCGTGATATGTTGCGCGTCGCACCATTTTGTGCGTCTCACACTCGCACTATTTTGCGCGTCGCACTGTTTTGTGCAGTTTATCACTCGCGCTATTTTGCGCGTCGCACTGTTTTTTACAGTTTATCACTCGCCCTATTTTGCGCGTCGCACCGTTTTATGCCGTTTATCACTCGCGCTATTTCGCGCGTCGCACTGTTTTCTGCAGTTTATCACTCGCGATATTTTGCGCGTCGCACTGTTTTGTGCAGCTCACACTCGCGTAATTTTGCGCGTCGCACTTTTTTGTGCAGTTCTCACTCGTGCTATTTTGCGCACCGCTCTGTTTTTTACAGTTTATCACTAGCGCTATTTTGCGCGTCGCACTGTTTTGTGTAGTTTATCACTCACGCTATTTTGCGCGTCGCACTGTTTCGTGCAGTTTATCACTCGCGCTATTTTTCCCGTCGCACTGTTTTTGTACGGTTCACACTCGCGCCATTTTGCGCGTCGCACTATTTTTTACAGTTTATCACTCGCCCTATTTTGCTCGTCGCACCGTTTTATGCCGTTTATCACTCGCGCAATTTTGCAAGTCGCACTATTTTCTGCAGTTTATCACTCGTGCTATTTTACGCGTCGCACTGTTTTGTGCACTTCACACGCGCTATTTTGCGCGTCGCACTGTTTTTTACAGTTTATCACTCGCGCTATTTTGCTCGTCGCACTGTTTTGTGCAGTTACCACTCGCGCTATCGTGCACGTAGCACTGTTTTTTACAGTTTATCACTCGCGCTATTTTGCATCGCACTGTGTTTGTGCAGTTCACACTCGCGCTATTTTGCGCGTCGCACTGTTTTTTACAGTTTGGCACTCGCGCTATTTTGCGCGTCGCACTGTTTTAAACAGTTCACACTCGCGTTATTTTGCGCATCGCACTGTTTTTTACAGTTTATCACTTGCGTAATTTTGCGCGTCGCACTGTTTTGTGCAGTTTATCACTCGCGCTATTTTGCGCGTCGCACTGTTTTGTGCAGTTTACAGTCGCGCTATTTTGCGCGTCGCACTGTTTTTTACAGTTTATCACTCGCGCTATTTTCCGCTTCGCACTGTTTTGTGCAGTTCACAATCGCGCTATTGTTTTTTACAGTTTATCACTCGCGCTATTTTGCGCATCACCCTGTTTTGTGCAGTTCACACTCGCGCTATTTTGCGCGTCGCACTATTTTTTACAGCGTAACACTCGCACTATTTTGTGCGTCGCACTGTTTTGTGCAGTTTATCACTCGTGATATGTTGCGCGTCGCACTATTTTGTGCGGCTCACACTCGCGCTATTTTGCGCGTCGCACTGTTTTGTGCAGTTCTCACTCGCGCAATTTTGCGCGTCGCACTATTTTCTACAGCTTGTCAGTCGCGCTATTTTGCGCGTCGCACTGTTTTGTGCAGTTTATCACTCGCGCTATTTTGCGCGTAGCACGGTTTTGTGCGGTTCAAACTCGCGCTATTTTGCGCGTCGCACTGTTTTTCACAGTTTATCACTCGCCCTATTTTGCGCGTCGCACCGTTTTATGCCGTTTTATCACTCGCGCTATTTTGCGCGTCGCACTGTTTTCTGCAGTTTATCACTCGCGCTATTTTGCGCGTCGCACTGTTTTGTGCACTTCACAATCGCGCTATTTTGCGCGTCGCACTATTTTTTACTGTTTATTACTCGCGCTATTTTGCTCGTCGCACTGTTTTGTGCAGTTTATCACTCGCGCTATCATGCGCGTGGCACTTTTTTATATAGTTCATCACTCGCGCTATTTTGCGCGTCGCACTGTTTTGTGCTGTTCACATTCGCGCTATTTTGCGCGTCGTACTGTTTTTTACAGTTTATAACTCGCGCTATTTTGCACGTCGCACAATTTTGTGCAGTTCACTCTCGCGCTATTTTGTGCGTCGCACCGTTTTTTACAGCGTGTCACTCGCACTATTTTTGTGCATCGCACTATTTTGTGCAGTTTATCACTCGCGATATTTTGCGCGTCGCACTGTTATGGGCGGCTCACAATCGCGTTATTTTGCGCGTCGCACATTTTTGTGCAGTTCTCACTCGCGCTATTTTGCGCGCCGCGCTGTTTTTTACAGTTTATCACTAGCGCTATTTTGCGCGTCGCACTGTATTGTCTGGTTTATCACTCACGCTATTTTGCGCGTCGCACTGTTTCGTGCAGTTTATCACTCGCCGCTATTTTTCCCGTCGCACTATTTTGTGCGGTTCACACCTCGCGCCATTTTGCGCGTCGCACTGTTTTTTACAGTTTATCACTCGCCCTATTTTGCGCGTCGCAACCGTTTTATGCCGTTTATCACTCGCGCAATTTTGCAAGTCGCACTGTTTTCTGCAGTTTATCACTCGCGCTATTTTACGCGTCGCACTGTTTTGTGCACTTCACACGCGCTATTTTGCGCTTCGCACTGTTTTTTAGAGTTTATCACTCGCGCTATTTTGCTCGTCGCACTGTTTTGTGCAGTTTACCACTCGCGCTATCTTGCACGTAGCACTGTTTTTTACGGTTTATCACTCGCGCTATTTTGCATCGCACTTTTTTGTGCAGTTCACACTCGCGCTATTTTGCGCGTCGCACTATTTTTTACAGTTTATCAATCGCGCTATTTTGCGCGTCACACTGTTTTGTGCAGTTTCTCACTCACGCTATCTTGCACGTAGCACTGTTTTTACAGTTTATCACTCGCCTATTTTGCGCGTCGCACCATTTTATGCCGTTTATCACTCGCGCTATTTTGCGCGTCGCACTGTTTTCTGCAGTTTATCACTCGCGCTATTTTGCGCGTCGCACTGTTTTTTACAGTGTATCACTCGCACTATTTTGTGCGTCGCACTGTTTTGTGCAGTTTATCACTCGTGATATGTTGCGCGTCGCACCATTTTGTGCGTCTCACACTCGCACTATTTTGCGCGTCGCACTGTTTTGTGCAGTTTATCACTCGCGCTATTTTGCGCGTCGCACTGTTTTTTACAGTTTATCACTCGCCCTATTTTGCGCGTCGCACCGTTTTTATGCCGTTTATCACTCGCGCTATTTCGCGCGTCGCACTGTTTTCTGCAGTTTATCACTCGCGCTATTTTGCGCGTCGCACTATTTTGTGCACTTCACACTCGCGCTATTTTGCGCGTCGCACTATTTTTTACTATTTATTACTCGCGCTATTTTGCTCGTCGCACTGTTTTGTGCAGTTTATCACTCGCGCTATCATGCGCGTGGCACTTTTTTTATATAGTTCATCACTCGCGCTATTTTGCGCGTCGCACTGTTTTGTGCTGTTCACACACTCGCGCTATTTTGCGTGTCGCACTGTTTTGTGCTGTTCACACTCGCGCTATTTTGCGCGTCGCACTGTTTTTTACAATTTATCAATCGCGCTATTTTGCGCGTCACACTGTTTTGTGCAGTTTCTCACTCACGCTATCTTGCACGTAGCACTGTTTTTTTACAGTTTATCACTCACCCTATTTTGCGCGTCACACCGTTTTATGCCGTTTATCACTCGCGCTATTTTGCGCGTCGCACTGTTTTCTGCAGTTTATCACTTGCGCTATTTTGCGCGTCGCACTGTTTTGTGCACTTCACACTCGCGCTATTTTGCGCGTCGAACTATTTTTTACTGTTTATTACTCGCGCTATTTTGCTCGTCGCACTGTTTTGTGCAGTTCACACTCGCGCTATTTTGCGCGTCGCACTGTTTTTTACCGCGTATCACTCGCACTATTTTGTGCGTCGCACTGTTTTGTGCAGTTTATCACTCGTGATATGTTGCCCATCGCACATTTTGTGCGGCTCACACTCGCGCTATTTGCGCGTCGCACAGTTTTGTGGAGTTTATCTCTCGCGCTATTTTGCGCGTCGCACTGTTTTTTACAGTTTATCACTCGCCCTATTTTGCGCGTCGCACCGTTTTATGCCGTTTATCACTCGCGCTATTTTGCGCGTCGCACTGTTTTCTGCAGTTTATCACTCGCGCTATTTTGCGCGTCGCACTGTTTTGTGCACTTCACACTCGCGCTATTTTGCGCGTCGCACTATTTTTTTACTGTTTATAACTCGCGCTATTTTGCTCGTCGCACTGTTTTGTGCAGTTTATCACTCGCGCTATCATGCGCGTGGCACTTTTTTATATAGTTCATCACTCGCGCTATTTTACGTGTCGCACGTTTTTGGGCTGTTCACACTCGCGCAATTTTGCGCGTCGTACTGTTTTTTATAGTTTATAACTCGCGCTATTTTGCACGTCGCACAATTTTGTGCAGTTCACTCTCGCGCTATTTTGCGCGTCGCACCCGTTTTTTACAGCGTGTCACTCGCACTATTTTGTGTGTCGCACTATTTTGTGCAGTTTATCACTCGCGATATTTTGCGCGTCGCACTGTTTTGTGCAGCTCACACTCGCGTAATTTTGCGCGTCGCACTTTTTTGTGCAGTTCTCACTCGCGCTATTTTGCGCACACGCTCTGTTTTTTACAGTTTATCACTAGCGCTATTTTGCGCGTCGCACTGTTTTGTGTAGTTTATCACTCACGCTATTTTGCGCGTCGCACTGTTTCGTGCAGTTTATCACTCGCGCTATTTTTCCCGTGGCACTGTTTTGTACGGTTCACACTCGCGCCATTTTGCGCGTCGCACTATTTTTTACAGTTTATCACTCGCCCTATTTTGCTCGTCGCACCGTTTTATGCCGTTTATCACTCGCGCAATTTTGCAAGTCGCACTATTTTCTGCAGTTTATCACTCGTGCTATTTTACGCGTCGCACTGTTTTGTGCACTTCACACGCGCTATTTTGCGCGTCGCACTGTTTTTTACAGTTTATCACTCGCGCTATTTTGCTCGTCGCACTGTTTTGTGCAGTTTACCACTCGCGCTATCGTGCACGTAGCACTGTTTTTTACAGTTTATCACTCGCGCTATTTTGCATCGCACTGTTTTGTGCAGTTCACACTCGCGCTATTTTGCGCGTCGCACTGTTTTTTACAGTTTGGCACTCGCGCTATTTTGCGCGTCGCACTGTTTTAAACAGTTCACACTCGCGTTATTTTGCGCATCGCACTGTTTTTTACAGTTTATCACTTGCGTAATTTTGCGCGTCGCACTGTTTTGTGCAGTTTATCACTCGCGCTATTTTGCGCGTCGCACTGTTTTGTGCAGTTTACAGTCGCGCTATTTTGCGCGTCGCACTGTTTTTTACAGTTTATCACTCGCGCTATTTTCCGCTTCGCACTGTTTTGTGCAGTTCACAATCGCGCTATTGTTTTTTACAGTTTATCACTCGCGCTATTTTGCGCATCACCCTGTTTTGTGCAGTTCACACTCGCGCTATTTTGCGCGTCGCACTATTTTTACAGCGTAACACTCGCACTATTTTGTGCGTCGCACTGTTTTGTGCAGTTTATCACTCGTGATATGTTGCGCGTCGCACTATTTTTGTGCGGCTCACACTCGCGCTATTTTGCGCGTCGCACTGTTTTGTGCAGTTCTCACTCGCGCTATTTTGCGCGTCGCACTATTTTTCTACAGCTTGTCAGTCGCGCTATTTTGCGCGTCGCACTGTTTTGTGCAGTTTATCACTCGCGCTATTTTGCGCGTTAGCACGGTTTTGTGCGGTTCAAACTCGCGCTATTTTGCGCGTCGCACTGTTTTTCACAGTTTATCACTCGCCCTATTTTGCGCGTCGCACCGTTTTATGCCGTTTATCACTCGCGCTATTTTGCGCGTCGCACTGTTTTCTGCAGTTTATCACTCGCGCTATTTTGCGCGTCGCACTGTTTTGTGCACTTCACAATCGCGCTATTTTGCGCGTCGCACTATTTTTTTAACTGTTTATTACTCGCGCTATTTTGCTCGTCGCACTGTTTTGTGCAGTTTATCACTCGCGCTATCATGCGCGTGGCACTTTTTTATATAGTTCATCACTCGCCGCTATTTTGCGCGTCGCACTGTTTTGTGCTGTTCAC
>JAXFYN010001221.1:0-40946 GCA_036172215.1 Camellia granthamiana
AGGTACAAGTTTTACAGAATAGAACTGCCTAACAATGTGCAAAGTGCTATAAACTACTAGCCAAAAAGTAAAATAAAGCAGGGAATAACATCAGTGCCCTCGGGAACGGGAATGGGGAGGCCCTCTCATCCTCTTCTGCGGGATAATCTCTGCATCATCATCACCTTCTGGATCAGAGCTGTCATCCTCCGGATCTCCCTCGGGCTCATCTCCGCTCCCGGAACCAAGACCGGAGCCTCCCTCCCCAGGAGATGTCTCTGATACGCGACCTGCGACCTCCTCCTCATCCTCGACAATGGGTGCCCTGCGTCTGCGAGACGACCCTGCTCCTCGAGCTCCTCGGTAAGGCCTGGATGGCCCAGCTCCTCGAGTCTCTGTACCTCGAGCAGGTCTAGCACCTCGACCTCTCTGAGAAGGCCCGGGTGGCCCGCCCCGTGTCGAAGCATATACGGGAGGCATCTGAAAATGAAAAGTGCAATACATCAGTCCAACCATAAAAAGCAGGTGCAAATACAGTATGTGAGTGGGGTGTGTGTCAGATGTGCTCTACACAGCCTATCAGTGCAATGGAATGTTCAAAACCAGCATGTTAACAGAAATATGATAAATGCAAGAGAGATGAAGGGTACCTGGAAGCCCATGATGGACATCTGTGCCTCTCTACGCAGAACCATCCCCTCAAGTGAGGCCACCACCCCGAGCATCTGATCCATGTACTCAACTGGGGGCTACAGACACAATTGCAAAATTATCAGTAAAGGAATGGATGTCCAAATGTCCGACTGATAAATCAAAGCTGTAAAACATACCGGTGGTGAATCAGGGTCTCTGACATATCTGTGACCAGGCATCGGAGGTTCCATAGGGATCGAAATCGGAGAAGTAGTCCCATACTGCCACCCCGTCAACTCGGTCGGCATATCTGGCCATCCAGGATGATCGAGAGTCGGAGGGATCGGAGGAATCGAACTACCCCTACCTCTAGATGCACCAGCCCTGCTAGAAGAAGGGATGTCTGTAGCACGAGCACGACTCGAAGATGGTGCGCCAGTGGACCTCCGTGGTGGAGCCCGTACTCCCGTCAAGGGGGGCATCAGATATATGCGGCGATAGGTGGCGTAATTCCCCTCAAGGAGATGTAATAAAGCATCACTGCCCTGCATAGCACTACTGACCTCCTCAGGAGATAATCTATCAGCAGTCCGCATGGTGTCTGGAGGCACAGCAGGAGGGTCCTGAGAATTACCCCCCCATAGCTGGCGCTGGAAGCGTTCCCCCAGGAACCAAGCTCTGCCGACTGGTCCCTCGAGCAGGAACCTATACTGGGAACTAGTCGACCCTCCGGGGTACTGATTCTCGAGATCATCGCCGAAGACTGCCCAAGGCTGCCAAGTGATCTGCAGATAACCAGTGCACAAATCAATCAGAAATCAGAACATACAAAGCTGATCAAAGATGAAAATGAAAAAGAACTGAGAGTTCTAAAATACCTCTGTTGCCCGAACAGTGTCGAAGTACTGTCGCAGAGAGAAGAGAGTCTCCCGAGGCCTCGGTAAGTGCTCGCCCTCAAACATCAACGAATACGGAGTCGTCGGAGGCCCTGCCACCTCCATCTCCGGAGCTAATGTGGGGAAATATGCATATACCCATAGCTGAGAAAAGCAGTGCGGGATGTGAATACAAGGTGCTAAAAGGCAGAATACAGAATGCAAGGTGCGCCGTGTGTGCAGTGAACAAGTAATGAGGAGCAAAAATGTAAATCAAGAGGACAGAATGTACCTCCCAGGCTCTCCAGTAGCCGCCGAGTAAGTCCCCCCGCCCGCGAGAGACTGCGCTCATGTAACAATAAAGGGTAGCCAGGCCAGCGCCGCCCCAATCATACTGACCGACCTGTGATAGGTCTACTAGAGCGCTCAGTAGATATAACCCTACCATGTTCCCTCTATCGGCGAACAGGGTGGTGCCGAAGAGGAACATGAGGAAACCACGGGCATACTGCTCCGCCTCCTCAGGAGTATCGGGCTCCATCTGTGGCCGCCGGAAGTGGGAAGAGAACCAAGTATAACGGACTCGCCCCGAACCTCTGTCTACAGGCGGGAGTGCCCCCAACAGATGCAACCAAGCAGCCTCCCACTGGCCCATATCCTCGTCGTAGGGAATGGGTCCACCGCCTACGTCTAGGCCGGTGAGTATAGCGAAGTCCAGTGGGGTCATGGTCATATCCCCGGCCGCAGAAAAATGGAAAGAATTGGTGGTGTCCCACCATCTCTCTGCTAGAGCAGCAAATAAAGTCCTACTGATGAGGCAATGAGATAACCCTCTGCAGAATGGCCCGAATCCTGCAAAGTCAACCAACTCCCGGACAGCTTCCGGAAGCTCAAAATACCACTCCCTCGCGGCGACGGAACCATATCCTCGCACTGTGCGAGAGCGAACCGGCATTTAGAATGAATGCATAGATCAGCAAATGAAGTGAAAATGAGCTGTGTGCAAATGAAGTGAAAATGAGCTGTGTGCAAATGGAGTGAAAATGGGCTGTGTGTTCAGTACATCAAAGTTTTGGGACTGTGTGTTCTACTCTCAATTAGTGGGCTGTGTGTTCGCTTCAAATCTGGGCTGTGTGTTCAGTACATCGAAGTTTAGGGCTGTGCGTTCTACTCTTAAATCAGTGGGCTGTGTGTTCGCTTCAAATCTGGGCTGTGCGTTCAGTACATCAAAGTTTTGGGACTGTGTGTTCTACTTTCAAATGTGGGCTGTGTGTTCGCTTCAAATCTGGGCTGTGTGTTCAGTACATCAAAGTTTAGGGCTGTGCGTTCTACTCTTAAATCAGTGGGCTGTGTGTTCGCTTCAAATCTGGGCTGTGTGTTCAGTACATCAAAGTTTTGGGACTGTGTGTTCTACTTTCAAATGTGGGCTGTGTGTTCGCTTCAAATCTGGGCTGTGTGTTCAGTACATCGAAGTTTTGGGCTGTGTGTTCAACTCTTAAATCAGTGGGCTGTGTGTTCGCTTCAAATCTGGGCTGTGTGTTCAGTACATCAAAGTTTTGGACTGTGTGTTCTACTTTTAATCGGTGGGCTGTGTGTTCACTTCAAATCTGGGCTGTGTGTTCAGTAATTCAGAGTTCAGGGCTGTGTGTTCAATTCTTAATCAGTGGGCTGTGTGTTCACTACGAATCTAGGCTGCGTGTTCAGTAAATTTGGTATTTGGGCTGCGTGTTCACTTCAAATCTGGGCTGTGTGTTCAGTGATTCAGAGTTTAGGGCTGTGTGTTCAATTCTTAATCAGTGGGCTGTGTGTTCACTACGAATCTGGGCTGCGTGTTCAGTAAATTTGGTATTTGGGCTGCGTGTTCACTTCAAATCTGGGCTGTGTGTTCAGTAATTTAGGGTTTAGGGCTGTGTGTTCTACTCTTAAATCAGTGGGCTGTGTGTTCGCTTCAAGTTTGGGCTGTGCGTTCAGGAAATCTGAGTTTTGGGACTGTGTGTTCTACTCTTAGTCAGTATGTGCTGTGTGCTCATTTTCAACTTCGGGCTGTATGTTCGGTGAATCAATGTTTGAGCTGTGTGTTCAATTTCTAACTAATGTGTACTATGTGTTCACAATCAGGCAATGAGCTGTGTTCACGAAATTCAAGTGGCTAAGTCACATGTTCAGGATGTAAGTACTATGTCATGAGCTAAACTGTGTGTCTAAGCATGGCAGGGGAATGAAATACATGAAAAAGTAGGAAAGAAAGTAAAATACCTCTGCATCATGAGAGAGATGCTGCTCTGGCTCTCGTAGGAGAAGATCCCCTGGTACCCGATCGTTAAATTCGGTGAAATGACGAAAAGTGGCTCGCGGAAGCCTATGTACCGCTGGAGCATATCGATCGGGAATAAAAGGGCGAACCCTCGGGGGCAATGCCATAACATCAAAATCATCTCCGGCACCGGGAAAACCTCCACCGTGAGGGAAATGACCCGCCATGTCGAGAAATCTGCAAAGAGGAGCAAAAATGAGCAAAATGGGCCAAAGTTGGAAAAAGTCAACAAAAGTCAACTCTCGGGAAACAAAAAGTCAACAAAAGTCAACTCCCGGGAAAATTTTCCAAATAATGAGACAAACTTACTTCAAGTATTGAAAATTACAAGAGAAGCCCCGGAATCAAAATTTAGTCGGCTTAAAGTGCTTAACGTAGGAAAATTTCGCGAAAACAACTTGCGTGAAAGGCCGAGGGGCGCGTATAAAATGCAGATCTAAAAGAGAAAATGGTCTAGGGAGCAAGAGGAGGAAGTTTTGCAGCCTTGGGTGTGATTTCGGATTGAATGGAGGTGCATATATATAGAAAAGTGGAAAATGACCAAAATGCCCCTACTTTGGGCAGGTGGCCGGCCGGCCACCTTTCCTGGCTGGCCGGCCATCCCCTTTTTCCCCCCTGGCCGATGGCCTCTCCTAGGGAAGAGAGCTGGCCGACCATGGTCCCCACCCCCTCCCCTACCTCTCTGCAAATTTTGAGGAAAATCGGAGTTCCCGGGACCTGAAAAAGTTCAAGAAAAGTGCACTTTCTGGCGCCGAATTGCTCCACCGGAACTTTAACTGCAATTTCTGACATGTGTTTCATCATTATTCATCAAAATCAGAGTGTATCCTTTTTTAAACTTGTTGTGACCTCTCCGGGAGGTGAATCAGAGGCCGCGATTGGGTTGCCGTCGCCGAAATGCGCGTTTTCCGGTTCATCATTTCATGTCAAACGGGCATCCTAATTTATACTCGTTTTGCGTTGTTGTGCATATAACTCGCATTCTCATGAATATTTTGCATTGTCATGCATGATTTCTTGATGTGTAGTACTTCTGTACTTGAACATGCGTTGTCGCGCATTATCTTTTCTCGCGTTGTGTTGCATTCATTCACCGGCACTGTGTGTGTCGGACTTTTGGAATCATAGGAATCACACCTGAATATATGTTGTTAGCATATTGTTCTTGTTGAATTTCTCTCTTTTGCAGGCACGATATTGTATGTACGGTTCATTTGAGGCTGGTACGACCAGACGAATCGCGCAGGTATCGTATCTTCTCCGTGTGAGACGCGACGAGAATTGAATAATTCTCCGCATTCCTAACTGCATGAAATGTAGTTGTTGCTTTGCATCCTCGCTTAGAACTGTTGCATCTATTTGTCAATACTTGCTTCATTACAGCTTGCTGCATTTGCATGATCATCCGGCTCCGTGCCTATCATTTTGCATTCTGCCCCCTTTGCCTGAGGGCGCGCCTGCGGGCACATATCCTTGTTTATCTTGTATGATTGTCTAAGTCTTCGGCCTTGTCAAAAATGGGTCGTCTCTGGGCTTTGACATTCACTCCCGTCAATTCTTATGACTTCCGAGTTCTGTCAAAGAGGGGCAACTGTAGACACTCCATTTTTGACTAACCTTAAGACTCAGACGTCACCGGTTGAGCGCTCGGTGATGTTGCATATTGTGCTCGTTCAGAAGTCTCAGAGTCGCGGCCGTGCGCCCTGCCTCCGGACTTCCGAACCCTCTTCTGTGCCTTGTCTCGGTTTGCGAACCAGACTCGGTTTTCTCTGTTTTCTTTCCTGAGGGGAGGGAGTGGTCCTGTAGACTATCTCCTGGTGGCCGTGAGCTACTTTTCGTGGCCGCAGGCCATTTTGCCCATTTCGGAGCCCGGTTCCCGGTTTTCGGAGCCGTCAAGCCGTGTGCCTCGGTTCGGGACCGCCCAACCATCTCCGACTTCTCCGGTTTTTGGCAGAGACCTCTGTTTTAATATTCCGAGGAACCCTGGGGCCCCTGATGCCCACTTCGTGGTCGTATGCCACTTCCGGTGCCTGTAGCCGGATTTCGGGACCCCAAACTGCGCGGTTTTGGTCCCGAGCATTCATTTTGCATCTGTTTTCTCTGATTTTTGGCAAGAACCTCTGTTTTGTCATTCCGAGGAACACTGGGGTCGCAGATACCCACTTCGCTGCTGAACACCACTTCTGGTGCCTGCAGCCCATTTTCGGGATCCCGAACTGCCCGGTTTTGGCCCCGAGCATTCATCTCTCATTAGTTTTTGTTCAAACTTGGCAGGTACCTTTGTTTCAACATCAGGAAGATCACTGGGGGTGAGAAGCCAGCAATTATCCCAGATAACCAGATTCGCTCCTCCGGAGCCCGTTTTTCTCACTTCCGGGCCAATGTTGAACACCCTAGGGGTATTTTCTTCCAACCAAAGCTACATATCTGTGATTAGGGGACATGGGAGGACACCAAAAGAGCATGGTCGGCCAGAAATTGTTGATTTCATTTTTGAGCCTCTCCTTCAAGTCCTATGTTGTGGCTCCTGCTTCAGTGTTGCCAATTTCCGACCTTGGAACCTTGTTCTACACACATGGGAGGACCCTTAAAGTTGGTGGTCGGCCAGTAATTGTGCATTTCATTTTTGAGCCTCTCCTTCAAGCTCTATGTTGTGGCTCATGCTTCAGAGTTGCCAGATTCCAACCTTGGGGCCTTATTCTACACACTTGGGAGGACACCAATCCGTAGTGGTCGGCCAGAAAATTTGTTGTCCATTTTTTTGACCATGGCTGGCCGGCCAGGCTGAGTGGCTGGCCGACCAGGTGGGGTGGCCGGCCGGCCACCTTGCAGAAAGCCACCTGGCCGGCCAGCTTCCTGCTTTCCAGCTCCTTCCAGCTGTCCAGATATTTTTTCAAAATATCTCCCCCATCCGGGGGATATTTTGTGTGACGACCCAGAATTCTTCCCTCCGCTCGAGCGGAAGAGTTAACGCTCGAGCGGACTTTTGGAGTTTCCAGCAATTGTGCAGACGGCCTGAGATTCTGGGAGTTGTGATTCTCCGCTCGAGCGGGGGAGTTTACGCTCGAACGGACGGCTTTGTTGGTCTGCACGCTCGAGCGGAAGAGTTGGCGCTCGAGCGGGCCTCCAGGTTGAGTTGTATTTCTGAGGTGTGGGTTTGTTTTGGACATTTTTATTAGTGTATTTGGAATCTTCTTATTTTATTTTGGAGTATTGGTTGTGGTGGTAATATGATGGCAAAGTAAGATTGGGCCAAAAGCTTTAATTAGAATAAATTGTCGGCGACCAGCCGTCACTCTTTTATCCTTTTCTTTGTCCACACTTTGAATTTGGATGTGAGGTTTGAACCATTGGAAAGCTTATTTCCGGGGCTTCAATTTGGACACAAGAACGACCTAAAACGGAGTCCGGATGGGAGAGTTATACCTGTTCAAAGTTTCGAAATCTGTGCTGAGGGCAGGTCCGCTCGAGCGGAAAACAGTCCGCTCGAGCGGGAATTACGGGACAGCAGCTTTAAAATCGGGATTTTGGATCATTTCTTAGATGTTTCTTCTTCCCTCTTCCTTCCTCTTTGCCTTAGTCCGAAACCCTAGCCCCAAAACCTTTGATTTCACCCATTTTTACCAACAATCTACCATGGCTTTTGCCTCAAGGATGGAGAGCAAGAGAGGACTAACGTTTTTACCCGATTGGAATTCGGATTTGCGAAAATTCTGCTTAAAGCTTGTTCCTATGTTTGATTCTTGAGGTAAGGGTTCTATTACTCTTCAATACGTACATCTATAGGTAGATTTGAAGTATTTCCATTGTATAATTGTACAAATTTCCTTATTGAAGTATATAGAAGAAATTATGAGATTTTGGGGGAACTTCGGGTTGGAGCATTGGGGGTTCAATTAATGGGTTTAAATGTTGGATTATGAATCTTAGGTGTTTAATCAATGAGAAAATTGGAACAAAGAGTGATGGGTTCATAAGGTTGAATTTTATTTGAAATTTCATGAAACCCTAGGTTGATTAAGGATGGTAATCAAGGATTTGGCCCAAATTGAAGATAGAATAATGAAATTGAGGTATTGAATTATATGTGTTCAAGTTTAATTAGAAATTGGAAATGTTTGAAAATAATGTTTAAAATTGGCGAATGAACTTTGTTGGGAGTATTGTAAATCATGTTTTAATGAGAAAGGAAATTGGGGGAAAGATTTGTTGATGAGGTGGATGATGTAAACTTGGCTATGAAATGTTGAAATGAGCTTTGGCAACTTGCTTTGAATTATGTTGAATTATATTGGTGGCATTGAATTAAATAATATGGATTCTAGTGGATGGTGACGAATATGTGGGATTGCGTTGATTATGTTAAGTTATGTTAATAATGCTGAATTGAATTGTGTGGGATCATAATAAGTTGTGTTTGAATTATGTTGGAATTCATGTAATAATGTAAAGGAAAAATTAGGGCATTGATTTAGTAAGAATCTGGATGACATGAACTCAATTGTGGAGTGTTGAAATGAGATTCAAAGATTTAGTTTGAATTATGTGGAAGTGCAAAGTGATGTGTAATTTGGATAAAGAGAATTAATTAAGAACGAAATAAGTTTTGTGATCCGATTTCTTTGTGTATTACAAATTGTGTAGGGACAACGACAGGGGTAGACCAAACAGCCAAACACTGTGAGTAATAGTACCTCAACCATATGTTATTTACCGTTAGTCATTATTGTTATTGACATTCTATCCTCCGTGAGTTAATGTGTTAACATGTGTGTTGGTTGAGAATTGAGGTGAACGTTAAAAGAGTGATCACACACCGGTATGATTCTGAACTTATTCTGTATTTTGGGTTATGGCTAATGATTATTGTCAATGTACCATCCTAAGAATTACCTATACTTCTGCATAAGAATTGCATACAACTATTAACACTGTGAAGTTGATTTATGAATTGGTCTGATTTACCTTCGGATTGTGGGTAATGTTAAGATTCTGCTAATTACGAAACAAGTATATCTATGTACAAAGAACCATAAGGAAACATTGTACCATATGTTTTGTTTGCTATTGATAATTAATGTTACCATTCTGTTATCAGCAACGTTCTGTAAACTTAAGTTATATGTTTTCAGTATACCATGAAACGAAATGATTGATTCTTGAAAGGCTATGATATGTTGAAAATGAACGAACGAATATCCAGTTTCTAAAAAGTATTTGTGGCACCCTTAGTCCGGATGGCCCTCGCCCGGGGGTAACAATACCGTGGCTGTTGGTATCAACTTTGTGGTCTTTGGACCTACCTGTTGTGGTATTTGGACCTACCTGTTGTGGTCTTCGGACCTACCTGTTGTGGTCTTCGGACCTACCTGTTGTGGTCTTCGGACCTACCTGATCTGATGGCTAATGGGTGTACCACATATAATCTTATGCAAAATCTGAATATGGAAATGATTATGAAAATGATTACAAAAATGGTTTGAAATCTGGAAATGCATAAGACTCTGTTTCTGATAAGACTATGTTTCAGATATGAATATTTTCTGGTATGGAACAAAGTGCTGTACGGAACGAAGTGCTACACTTTGGTGGGAGCCACCTCTGGAATCCGTACGAGCCACCTCTTGAGTCCATACATCTGTTATTTCTGTTACCACGCTTATGCGTTCTGTTATTTCCGTGATTTCTGTTATTTCTGCTATTTCCGTTGTTTCTGTTATTACTGTTATTCTGGACCCACGGTCGTTCTGCATCTGTAGGCCTATGGCTGTTCTGTATAAACTGGGCTTAAAGCCATTCTGTTAAGGAAATTGGACTATGGCTATTTTGGAAATAATCACGGCATGTAGTTAATCATATGTATCTACAGTTACACGTTTGGTTATTCAGGTTAAATATCACATTATTTATGTACTATTATTCACTGAGTTCGCTCATTCTATATTTTGTCTGTCTCTTGTAGGTAACCAACCAGGAGATCAATCCTAACCTTTAAGACTTGTGTTCCTCTTGTCAACATTAATGTGTCCAGGCACCACCTGAAGCCGTGCATCATGTACAGTCTTGTTGAGTGCTGATTTACACTCTGGACGTCTGTTGATAGTTGATTGTATTTAATTCCTTTTTCATTAATATTTTTGTTATACGCCTATTTGTAGAAATGAGTTGAGGCATATGTGTGTAAACTTTTTGTATAATATTCAGTGTGATGTTGAGATCCTGGCATGTTAGGAATAGCTCAATGGATGTTATTCTATGTATTTTATATTATTGGATGCTTCCGTTCAGGCCCCATATGATATGTATAACAGGTTTAGTGTCTGTTTTCGAATGGGTCATGCCCAAACTTTTAGGGGCGGGTTTGGGGCGTGACAGGTGGTATCAGAGCACGAGTTGCCATCTCACACACGAATCCATTGAGCTTTAGGATGTCTAGAAAGATTTAGGCATCATGCATGATATTCTACAAGTACATGAAAAGAAAAGAATGATGGCAACGTTAACTGTTTGTTGCTAACTCTGATGATTACAATCTATATCTGTTGTATGTCCTTTTATTGTCTCTATTTGTCTTATATAGGCTGGTAAAGAATGCAAAACATACAATGTGAATATTACACTACGGAACCGTGGTAAGGATGTGAGCTGATCGGTAAGAATTAAATGAAATTTGTATTATCAGTTCAAATATTCTAACTCATCTGATATGGTTATGCCTTCCTTGCCATAACAATGTTTAAATATGTTATTTTGAGCAATTACTGTGTTTGAACATTTTGATAAGATATGGTTTCTGTAATAAGGGAATTTGTGTTAGGTAAGGTTGGTTATAAGAAGAGGTTATGCAAATAGTGACCCCTCTTCAAATTGTGAAAGAAATTAATTAACTGTGAATTTACTGCTTGCTGGCTGGTTAACTGGATAAGCTATGCTGGGGAAAACAGTATGTACTTCATATGATTGTGTGAACCGAGAAATTATCGACGACTTCTGATGGGAAATATTGAACTATGTAATATGATCGTGTCTGTTTATAGTTATGGAATCTGTCATCCGTATTCTGTATTCCGTGCTCTGTTCTCTGAAATCTGAAATCTGAAATTTGTACTTTGTAACTTGAAATCTGAAATTTGTGATTTGTTATCTGTTTTGTCTACGTATTCCCTGTGATCTGTCATTGAGACTTCTTATAGGCAAGAGTCGAATAACATAAGGAATCCCACCTACAATACGTGTTCATCCATATGACACTTGCAAAATAATAGATAATTACTGACTAATTTGACATCAAACCAAAATGAGTGGTACTCTAATAAATTACTACAAGAATTAGAATTCTGCCTCTGTGTATTAAGAATTTAAGATTGAGAAATCTTTTCCGTGATATAAGTCTGTGTGCATTTAGTACTTCATTCTGTAACATTCTGGGCCATGGGCCATTCTGTAACATTTTGGGCCAAGGGCCATTCAGTATTTCTGGGCCTAAGGCCGTTCCGAAAATACAATGGTATCGAACTACTCTTTTGCGTTCTGCAATTACATATGTATATATTTATGGGCTTATGGCCGTTTTGTATCTGTGGAGTTATGGTTACCCGATACATGTTGGGCTTAAAGTTACTCTGCTAAGGAAACTAGATCCATGATTGTAATGGAAATAATTATAGAATGTAATCACTCATATGCTTCGACAGTTTGTACTTTATGCTTCAATTAAAGTATATAATGCTAGTTTTGATATTGCTGTAACTGATGAATTAATTTGACATAAATGATTCTAACTATAACTATGCTATTCAATGTTTAAGGAAATTCATAGTTCGGGTTACGAAATGTTCGATATGATAAGTGTTTTCTGAAGTGACAAAAATGTTACGAATTTCTGACAAGTTTATGATATGATAAGTTTTCTGGATAAATTCCCCTAAATGTACGAAAATTTAAATGTCCAAGATATGACAGATTTTCTGACAAAGTTTAAATAAGCTTGCTGCTATGGGAAAATATTCCATTGTCTGATATTCTTGAAAGGTCCGATAAGTTTTTGAATACTGCCTCTGAACATATTCAAATGTTATGATAAATGTATTATGTGCTTGATGTCGTGATATTGACTTAAGAACTTTCAAGCAAATATGGATTTTGAATGATCATACCATACTGTAATTTGGAGTCTGCTAGAAATCTGATTTGACCTGATAAGTCTAATTCTGCTAGTGAGCAAAGAGCCCAAAAGTCATTGATTTAGAATTTGTTGGTGAACCCAAGAAGTTGAACCAGGTACGACAGCTTATGAGTCACATGTGATCAAATATTTGTGTAAACTCATTTCTGAATGTCCTTAAGTTGTAACAGTATTGCGAAGGTATGACCTTTGGGTCAATAAATTGAAATGAGAAGTTCTTATGGACTTTGGGATTATAAATGACTCATTGTCATTGAATTTCTGATACGTGTATGTTGGAACATTACAGGATATATTTCCGATTATGTTTGAACTACCTTCTATTTGGCTTTCTTCAATTTCGAGGACGAATTTTTTTTTAAGGAGGGAAGGGTGTGACGACCCAGAATTCTTCCCTCCGCTCGAGCGGAAGAGTTAACGCTCGAGCGGACTTTTGGAGTTTCCAGCAATTGTGCAGATGGCCTGAGATTCTGGGAGTTGTGATTCTCCGCTCGAGCGGGGGAGTTTACGCTCGAGCGGACGGCTTTGTTGGTCTGCACGCTCGAGCGGAAGAGTTGGCACTCGAGCGGGCCTCCAGGTTGAGTTGTATTTCTGAGGTGTGGGTTTGTTTTGGACATTTTTATTAGTGTATTTGGAATCTTCTTATTTTATTTTGGAGTATTGGTTGTGGTGGTAATATGATGGCAAAGTAAGATTGGGCCAAAAGCTTTAATTAGAATAAATTGTCGGCGAACAGCCGTCACTCTTTTATCCTTTTCTTTGTCCACACTTTGAATTTGGATGTGAGGTTTGAACCATTGGAAAGCTTATTTCCGGGGCTTCAATTTGGACACAAGAACGACCTAAAACGGAGTCCGGATGGGAGAGTTATACCTGTTCAAAGTTTCGAAATCTGTGCTGAGGGCAGGTCCGCTCGAGCGGAAAACAGTCCGCTCGAGCGGGAATTACGGGACAGCAGCTTTAAAATCGGGATTTTGGATCATTTCTTAGATGTTTCTTCTTCCCTCTTCCTTCCTCTTTGCCTTAGTCCGAAACCCTAGCCCCAAAACCTTTGATTTCACCCATTTTTACCAACAATCTACCATGGTTTTTGCCTCAAGGATGGAGAGCAAGAGAGGACTAACGTTTTTACCCGATTGGAATTCGGATTTGCGAAAATTCTGCTTAAAGCTTGTTCCTATGTTTGATTCTTGAGGTAAGGGTTCTATTACTCTTCAATACGTACATCTATAGGTAGATTTGAAGTATTTCCATTGTATAATTGTACAAATTTCCTTATTGAAGTATATAGAAGAAATTATGAGATTTTGGGGGAACTTCGGGTTGGAGCATTGGGGGTTCAATTAATGGGTTTAAATGTTGGATTATGAATCTTAGGTGTTTAATCAATGAGAAAATTGGAACAAAGAGTGATGGGTTCATAAGGTTGAATTTTATTTGAAATTTCATGAAACCCTAGGTTGATTAAGGATGGTAATCAAGGATTTGGCCCAAATTGAAGATAGAATAATGAAATTGAGGTATTGAATTATATGTGTTCAAGTTTAATTAGAAATTGGAAATGTTTGAAAATAATGTTTAAAATTGGCGAATGAACTTTGTTGGGAGTATTGTAAATCATGTTTTAATGAGAAAGGAAATTGGGGGAAAGATTTGTTGATGAGGTGGATGATGTAAACTTGGCTATGAAATGTTGAAATGAGCTTTGGCAACTTGCTTTGAATTATGTTGAATTATATTGGTGGCATTGAATTAAATAATATGGATTCTAGTGGATGGTGACGAATATGTGGGATTGCGTTGATTATGTTAAGTTATGTTAATAATGCTGAATTGAATTGTGTGGGATCATAATAAGTTGTGTTTGAATTATGTTGGAATTCATGTAATAATGTAAAGGAAAAATTAGGGCATTGATTTAGTAAGAATCTGGATGACATGAACTCAATTGTGGAGTGTTGAAATGAGATTCAAAGATTTAGTTTGAATTATGTGGAAGTGCAAAGTGATGTGTAATTTGGATAAAGAGAATTAATTAAGAACGAAATAAGTTTTGTGATCCGATTTCTTTGTGTATTACAAATTGTGTAGGGACAACGACAGGGGTAGACCAAACAGCCAAACACTGTGAGTAATAGTACCTCAACCATATGTTATTTACCGTTAGTCATTATTGTTATTGACATTCTATCCTCCGTGAGTTAATGTGTTAACATGTGTGTTGGTTGAGAATTTAGGTGAACGTTAAAAGAGTGATCACACACCGGTATGATTCTGAACTTATTCTGTATTTTGGGTTATGGCTAATGATTATTGTCAATGTACCATCCTAAGAATTACCTATACTTCTGCATAAGAATTGCATACAACTATTAACACTGTGAAGTTGATTTATGAATTGGTCTGATTTACCTTCGGATTGTGGGTAATGTTAAGATTCTGCTAATTACGAAACAAGTATATCTATGTACAAAGAACCATAAGGAAACATTGTACCATATGTTTTGTTTGCTATTGATAATTAATGTTACCATTCTGTTATCAGCAACGTTCTGTAAACTTAAGTTATATGTTTTCAGTATACCATGAAACGAAATGATTGATTCTTGAAAGGCTATGATATGTTGAAAATGAACGAACGAATATCCAGTTTCTAAAAAGTATTTGTGGCACCCTTAGTCCGGATGGCCCTCGCCCGGGGGGTAACAATACCGTGGCTGTTGGTATCAACTTTGTGGTCTTCGGACCTACCTGTTGTGGTCTTCGGACCTACCTGTTGTGGTCTTCGGACCTACCTGTTGTGGTCTTTGGACCTACCTGTTGTGGTCTTCGGACCTACCTGATCTGATGGCTAATGGGTGTACCACATATAATCTTATGCAAAATCTGAATATGGAAATGATTATGAAAATGATTACGAAAATGGTTTGAAATCTGGAAATGCATAAGACTCTGTTTCTGATAAGACTATGTTTCAGATATGAATATTTTCTGGTATGGAACAAAGTGCTGTACGGAACGAAGTGCTACACTTTGGTGGGAGCCACCTCTGGAATCCATACGAGCCACCTCTTGAGTCCTTACATCTGTTATTTCTGTTACCACGCTTATGCGTTCTGTTATTTCCGTGATTTCTGTTATTTCTGCTATTTCCGTTGTTTCTGTTATTACTGTTATTCTGGACCCACGGTCCTTCTGCATCTGTAGGCCTATGGCTGTTCTGTATAAACTGGGCTTAAAGCCATTCTGTTAAGGAAATTGGACTATGGCTATTTTGGAAATAATCACGGCATGTAGTTAATCATATGTATCTACAGTTACACGTTTGGTTATTCAGGTTAAATATCACATTATTTATGTACTATTATTCACTGAGTTCGCTCATTCTATATTTTGTCTGTCTCTTGTAGGTAACCAACCAGGAGATCAATCCTAACCTTTAAGACTTGTGTTCCTCTTGTCAACATTAATGTGTCCAGGCACCACCTAAAGCCGTGCATCATGTACAGTCTTGTTGAGTGCTGATTTACACTCTGGACGTCTGTTGATAGTTGATTGTATTTAATTCCTTTTTCATTAATATTTTTGTTATACGCCTATTTGTAGAAATGAGTCGAGGCATATGTGTGTAAACTTTTTGTATAATATTCAGTGTGATGTTGAGATCCTGGCATGTTAGGAATAGCTCAATGGATGTTATTCTATGTATTTTATATTATTGGATGCTTCCGTTCAGGCCCCATATGATATGTATAACAGGTTTAGTGTCTGTTTTCGAATGGGTCATGCCCAAACTTTTAGGGGCGGGTTTGGGGCGTGACATTTTGGGAGGGAAAGATTGCCTCCATTTCCCTCCCCTTTTACACCTTTTTTTGCTTACTTAAAGGGCTGGACAGCCCCTTTGCCTAGGTTGGAAAAAATTGTCTCAAGACTTCATCTCTAAAACCCTCCATTTCCATAGCCAAAAACCTCAAAAACTTCCAAGTTCCTAGGCAATTCCTTCATCAACCCTTAGCTCCACCATCCCCACTACCATTCCAGCAGCAAGGAAGTGTTCTCCAGTGGCTAAGAAGCAACAAATTCAGGCCAAGAGGTAGCAACAATTGGATCTTCAAGGGTAAGTCTCCAAATCTCTTTTTGTAGCATAATTTTGCTTCCTATTTCTACCCTATTTTCTTTCAGTTTTTGGGCTTTGACCCCTACTAGTTTTAGGCTTATTTTGAGCCCCTCTACAACTTTGTAGAAGGTCTCAACTTCATTTGGTGTCTCCATGATACACTTGTTTCAATATCTAGCTTGTATGTCACAATCTTGCATGCTATTTTTAGCCTATTTGCATTTGTTTTTGGGGCTCCGACCCATACTGGTTTTGTGCTTATTTTGAGCCCCTCTACAACATTGTAGAAGGGCTCAACCTTGTTTGGCCATTCTATATACCACCTCCCTTTGAAATCCACTTTAGGCCCTAATTCTTGCATGTTTTGTAGCCTTTTGTGCTTTTGGTTTTAGCTCTTGGTCAGAACTGAAAGGGGTCTTATTTTGACCCCCTCTACATGTTTCATGAAGAAAGTTTTGTTGTTTGGTGTATGCTTTGCATGTCTCTTGTTATAACCTCTTTTGAGCTCCATTTTGCATGGAATTGTTAGCATGTTTGTATATTGATTTTGGGGTTTCCATAAACTGAATATATGCTTATTTTTGGGCCCTCTTCAGTATTGTAGAAGAAAGTTTTTCCATTTGAATTTTCTATATACTACCTCTCTCAATACTTCTCTTTATAGCCCCCTTTTGCATGCTATGTTTAGCATATATACATACTGATTTAGAGGTTGTCATATCTTGAATTTGTGCATATTTTTGTTCCATCTTCAATGTTGTAGAACTGATTTTTTGGGTTTGAGCATTGTAGATACCACTTGCTTTGTAATTCCCCTCTTTTACCGTATTTTTGCAAGCTTTTGTTTCCATACTTGTGAGCATTATTTGGCCTTGCTTTGTGCTGATAAAATGCTAGTTTAGGGGCTGCCTTTCCACTGTTTTGCATTCAATGTCCATATTCTGTATGTTTAATAGGGCTGTAGGCCATTTCGAGTGCATTTCATCGCATTTTGGGCATCAGTTGCAATTTTATCATAATTTGGGGGCTGTTTTTGCATTATTTTAGTTGCTGAATTTTGCATCTTCCTTATGCCATTCGCCACATCTCATTCGCATGTCATTTTGGTGCTTTAGAGCCTCGCCTCGGTTTGTGTGCCCGTGTGCGCGCATTTCGAGGCAGCCTCGTTTTATCCGCCGGCAGCCTATGTGAGTATGGTTGAGGCCCTCTCATGTTGGCGTAAGCCCAATTTGCATTTTCATGCTTGTATGCCATTGCCTCGGTTTGTGTGCCCGTGTGCACGCATTTCGAGGCACTTTATTTTTATCCGCCGGCAGCCTATGTGAGTGCGGCTGAGGCTCTCTCATGTTGGCGTAAGCCCATCACTGCATTCCGCATGCCATTTTATGCATTTCTCGGTTTGCGTGTCCGCGGACACGCATTTCGAGGCATCTCTTTTCATCCGACGGCCTCCTATGTGAGTGAGCTGAGGCTCTCTCATGTTGGTGTAAGCCCATCGTGGCATTCCGTATGCCATCTCATTCCATTTTGTCATTGCCTCGGTTTGCATGCCCGTGTGCACGCACTTCGAGGCACTTCAGTTTTATCCGATTTGCACTTCACATCATCGCCTCGGTTTGCGTGCCCGTGTGCACGCACTTCGAGGCACTTCGGTTTTATCTGATTTGTATTTCACATCATCGCCTCGGTTTGCGTGCTCGTGTGCACGCATTTCGAGGCACTTCAATTTTATCCGATTTGCATTTCACAGCATCGCCTCGGTTTGCGTGCCCGTGTGCACGCATTTCGAGGCATTTCGTTTTATCCAATTTGGATTTCATGCCATCGCCTCGGTTCGCGTGCCCGCGTGCACGCTTTTTGAGGCGTCTCATTTTCATCACATTTTCATAGCATTGCGCATGCTAGGATTGTATGTTAGTTGCATTTCATGCATATCATGCATATTGCACGGGAAACGAGGTACGTTTCGTACTCCGAGTGACGGAACGGATCTCAATTCCCAAGTCACCGACACTCCGGATTACCCATGATGGAGTTAGGTTTTGTTGTAGCATTCATCTGCATTCATCCCATATTGAGTCGTACAATTCGGCTCCTCGGCCAGCATGCATCGGTATGCGTGATTGGTGGCACGAGGATCGAGGCATGCATATATTTGTGAAATACATTGCTATGCCCTTTTCCTGCTCTCTGTTACAGCAAAATCAAGGATCAGCAACTTTTCGGAGTCTGGCACGCATTTCGAGAAAAATTGCAAACAGAGGCGGATTGGGGCATCCCAGTGGATTTCCGCGCCAGGCAGCCCAACATGCATAATCCATCAGAAGTGAGGCAGTCCCTGGCTTGCATGCCATTTTTACTTTTTTTGTAATTAATTTGTCAATTAATTAGAAATTTGTATATTTATTCCGGACTGTATTATTCTTTTATTCGGACTGTATTATTTATTCGGACCCTCTGCGCGAGGGCATAACTGTAATAAGGGTGTGTGAGTGTGATGTATGTCTTCCAACCCCCATTTCTTTCTCCCTTTTATTTACCTGCTTACGATGGTTAGATATAGGGCATATTTCAATTAGCATAACAGTATGACAGCATGTTTGCATCATTCATCTGTATTGCATGCACCAGGCTCGGCGCATCATACAAACTGCATTTGTATTTCAATTCCAAATTGAATACTTGATAGCTGTTGCATTCCATATGCCATGTTTAGAATAGCCGAGCCTGCTATAGTTTGCATTTTTGCATGTGTTGCATTAGGCAATCTGTGTATCTTAGGATCATGCATGATTTCTAATCAGCTTTTGTTTTGGCTGGGAGTACTCGGTAAGTGGTTATGCTTTAGCATCCTTGCATGTGTGTGAGTGTTGCCATGATAGCATGCTTACCATGAGGCTAACTGCTTATGTGATATAACTGCCTTGAATGCCTGTGGGTGGAGGTTGAGTTATCTGAATTGGGACAATGCACTGACTGTTTGTTAAGCCCACTAGATAGTGGCAAAATCACTGTTTTTTTCTAAGCCCACCTGAGGGTGGCAAATCCGCATTTTAGCCTACCTGCGGGTAGCACCATCAAACCATTTTCAAACAAACAAACATGAAATGTTTTGTTCCAATTCAGACGATTCAATCTATACTTGTTTGCTGCGAGCATCACATAGTAACCTAGGCTAATAACTGGAATAAGAACATACGATGTTTTCAAAAACAGATATCATGGTTAGTAGAGGCCGGTCTTTGACCGGGCGAGCGGGGGTGCTCACGATGTGACCTTCCCCAATCGTACCCAAGTTCCCGAGCCAACTTTGGTGATGACGAACACGTGGCCTTTTGGCACCGAGTCAGGGTTTCCTAAATTTCCCATTTTAAAATATTTAGGTGGCGACTCTGTTATCTGGCAAAGCAGTCCATGTTTGGCACTTCTTTCAAAAATCAGTTTTCTCAAACGATTTGCCGGATTTGGACTCTTTGGTTCAGATTTAGAACCACAACAAAAATCGAGTCCGAACTGTAGCGAGGTCCCTCGCGGGCTTGTTACACAGTGCGATGCGCAATATAGCGCGAGTGTAAACTGCACAAAACAGTGCGAAGCGCAAAATAGCGCGGGTGTCAACTCCACAAAACAGTGCGAGCCGCAAAATAGCACGAGTGATAAACTGCAGAAAACAGTGCGACGCGCAAAATAGCGTGAGTCTAAACTGCACAAGACGGTGCGATGCCCAAAATAGCGCGAGTGTAAACTGCACAAAACAGTGCGATGCGCAAAATAGCGCGAGTGTCAATTGCACAGAACAGTGCGAAGCGCAAACTAGCGCGAGTGTAAATTGCACAAAACAGGGCGATGCGCAAAGTAGCGCGAGTGATAAACTATAGAAAACAGCGCGATGCGTGACATAGCGCATGTGATAAACTGCACAAAACAGTGCGATGCGCAATATATCCCGAGTGTAAACTGCACAAAACAATGCGATGCGCAAAATAGCGCGAGTGTAAACTGCACAAAACAATGCGATGCGCAAAATAGCGCGAGTGTCAACTACACAAAATAGTGCGAGCCGCAAAATAGCGCGAGTTATAAACTACAGAAAACAGCGCGACGCGCAAAATAGCGCGAGTCTAAATTGCACAAAACGGTGCGATGCACAAAACAGCGCGAGTGTAAACTGCACAAAACAGTGCGATGCGCAAAATGGCGCGAGTGTGAACTGCACAAAACTGTGCGATGCGCAAAATAGCACGAGTGATAAGCTGCAGAAAACAGCGCGATGCGTAAAATAGCGCGAGTGATAAACTGCACAAAACAGTTTGATTCACAATATAGGGTGGGTGTAAACTGCACAAAATAGGGCGATGCGCAAAATAGCGCGAGTGATAAGTTGTAGAAAATAGTGCGATGCGTAAAATAGCGCGAGTGATAAACTGCACAAAACAGTTTGATGTGCAACATAGCGCGAGTGTAAACTGCACAAAATGGTGCGATGTGCAAAATAGCGCGATTGTAAACTGCACAAAACAGTGCGATGCGCAAAATAGCGCGAGTGATAAGTTCCAGAAAACAGTGCGATGCGTAAAATAGCGCGAGTGTAAACTGCACAAAACAGTGCGATGCGCAAAATAGCGCGGGTGTAAACTACACAAAACAGTGCGATCTGCAAAATAGCGCGGGTGTCAACTGCACAAAACAGTGCGAGGCGCAAAATAGGGCGAGTGATAAACTACAGAAAACAGTGCGACGTGCAAAATTGCGCAGGTCTAAACTGCACAAAACCGTGCGATGTGCAAAGTAGCGCTAGTGATAAATTGTAGAAAACAGTGCGATGCGTAAAATAGCGCGAGTGATAAACTGCACAAAACAGTTTGATTCGCAATATAGCGCAAAAACTGTGCGATGCGCAATATAGCGCGAGGGTAAACTGCACAAAACAGTGCGAAGCGCAAAGTAGCGCGGGTGTCAACAACACAAAACAGTGCGAGCCACAAAATAGCGCGAGTGATAAACTGCAGAAAGCCGCGCGACGCGCAAAATAGAGCGAGTGTAAACTGCACAAAACGGTGCGATGCGCAATATAGCGCGAGTGTAAACTGCACAAAACAGTGCGATGCGCAAAATAGCGCTAGTGTAAACTGCACAAAACAGTGCGATGCGCAAAATAGCGCGAGTGATAAATTGCAAAAAACAGTGCGACGTGCAAAATTGCGTAGGTTTATACTGCACAAAACAGTGCGATGCGCAAAATAGCGCGACTGATAAGTTCCAGAAAATAGTGCGATGCGTAAAATAGCGCGAGTGATAAACTGCACAAAACAGTTTGATGTGCAATAAAGCGCGAGTGTAAACTGCACAAAACAGTGCGATGCGCAATATAGCGCAAGTGTAAACTGCACAAAACAGTGCGAAACGCAAAATAGCGCGGGTGTTAACTACCCAAAACAGTGCGAGCCACAAAATAGCACGAGTGATAAACTGCAGAAAATAGCGCGACGCGCAAAATAGCGCGAGTCTAAATTGCACAAAACGGTGCGATGCACAAAATAACGCGAGTGTAAACTACACAAAACGGTGTGATGCACAAAATAGCGTGAGTGTAAGCTGCACAAAACAGTGCGATGCGCAAAAGAGCGCGATTGTTAACTGCACAAAACAGTGCGAAGCGCAAAATAGCGTGAGTGTAAACTGAACAAAACAGGGCGATGCGCAAAATAGCGTGAGTGATAAACTACAGAAAATAGGGCGATGCGTAACATAGCGCGAGTGATAAACTGCACAAAATAGTGCGATGCGCAATATATCGCGAGTGTAAACTGCACAAAACAATGCGATGCGCAAAATAGCGCGAGTGTAAACTGCACAAAACAGTGCGAAGCGCAAAATAGCGCGGGTGTCAACTACACAAAACAGTGCGAGCCGCAAAATAGCTCGAGTTATAAACTACAGAAAACAGCGCGACGCGCAAAATAGCGTGAGTCTAAATTGTACAAAATGGTGCGATGCGCAAAATAACGCGAGTGTAAACTGCACAAAACAGGGCGATGCGCAAAATAGCGCAAGTGTAAACTGCACAAAACAGTGCGATGTGCAAAATAGCGCGGGTGTCAACTGCACAAAACAGTGCGAGGCGCAAAATAGCACGAGTGATAAACTACAGAAAACAGTTCGAAGTGCAAAATTGCGCTGGTCTAAACTGCACAAAACAGTGCGAGGCGTAGAATAGCGCGAGTGATAAACTGCACAAAATAGTTTGGTGGGCAATATAGCGCGAAAACAGTGCAATGCGCAATATAGCGCGAGTGTAAACTGCACAAAACAGTGCGAAGCGCAAAGTAGCGTGGGTGTCAACTACACAAAACAGTGCGAGCCGCAAAATACCGCGAGTGATAAACTGCAGAAAACATCGCGACGCGCAAAAAAGAGCGAGTGTAAACTGCACAAAACGGTGCGATGCGCAAAATAGCGCGAGTGTAAACTACACAAAATGATGCGATGCGCAAAATAGCGCGAGTGTAAACTGCACAAAATAGTGCGATGCCCAGAATAGTGCGAGTGTCAACTGCACAAAACAGTGTGATGTGCAAAATAGCGCGAGTGTCAATTGCACAGAACAGTGCGAAACGCAAAATTGCGCGAGTGTAAACTGCACAAAACAGGGCGATGCGCAAAATAGCGCGAGTGATAAGTTCCAGAAAACAGTGCGATGCGTAAAATAGCGTGAGTGATAAACTGCACAAAACAGTTTGATCCGCAGTATAGCGCGAGTGTAAACAGCACAAAATAGTGCGAAGCGCAAAGTAGCGCGGGTGTCAACTACACAAAACAGTGCGAGCCGCAAAATAGCGCGAGTGATAAACTGCAGAAAACCGCGCGACGCGCAAAATAGAGCGAGTGTAAACTGCACGAAATGGTGCGATGTGCAAAATAGCGCGAGTGTAAACTACACAAAACAGTGCGATGCGCAAAATAGTGCGAGTGTAAACTGCACAAAACAGTGTGATGCGCAAAATAGCGCGAGTGTCAACTGCACAAAACAGTGCAAGGCGCAAAATAGCGCGAGTGATAAACTGCAAAAAACAGGGCAACGTGCAAAATTGCGTTGGTCTAAACTGCACAAAACAGTGCGATGTGCAAAATAGCGCGAGTGTAAACTGCACAAAACAGTGCGATGCGTAAAATAACAAGAGTGATAAACCGCACAAAACAGTTTGATGCGCAATATTGCGCGAGTGTAAACTGCAGAAAACAGTGCGATGCGCAAAATAGCGCTAGTGTAAACTGCACAGAATAGTGCGATGCGCAAAATAGCGCGAGTGTCAACTGCACAAAACAGTGCGAGGCGCAAAATAGCGCGAGTGATAAACTGGAAAAAACAGTGCGACGTGTAAAATTGCGTAGTTCTAATCTGCACAAAACAGTGCGATGCGCAAAATAGCGCGAGTGATAAGTTGCACAAAACAGTGCGATGCGCAAAATAGCGTGAGTGATAAACTGCACAAAACGGTTTGATGCGCAATATAGCGCGAGTGTAAACTGCACAAAACAGTGCGATGCGCAATATAGCGCGAGTGTAAACTGCACAAAACAGTGCGTTGCGCAAAATAGCGCGAGTGTAAACTGCCCAAAACAGTGTGATGCGCAAAATAGCGCGAGTGTAAACTGCCCAAAACAGTGCGATCTGTAAAATAGCGCGTGTGTCAACTGCACAAAACAGTGCGAGGTGCAAAATAGCGCGAGTGATAAACTTCAGAAAATTGTGCGACGTGCAAAATTGCGCAGGTCTAAACTGCACAAAACCGTGCAATGTGCAAAATAGCGCGAGTGATAAACTTCAGAAAACATTGCGATGTGTAAAATAGCGCGAGTGATAAACTGCACAAAACAGTTTGATGCGCAATATAGCGAGAAAACAGTGCGATGCGCAATATAGCGTGAGTGTAAACTGCACAGAACAGTGCGAAGCGCAAAGTAGCGCGGATGTCAACTACACAAAACAGTGCGAGCCGCAAAATAGCGCGAGTGATAAACTGCAGAAAACAGCGCGATGCGCAAAATAGAGCGAGTGTAAACTGCATAAAACGGTGCAATGCGCAAAATAGCAAGAGTGTAAACTACACAGAACAGTGCGATGCGCAATATAGCGCGAGGGTAAACTGCACAAAATAGTGCGATGCGCAAAATAGCGCTAGTGTAAACTGCACAAAACAGTGCGATGCGCAAAATAGCGCGAGTGTCAACAGCACAAAACAGTGCGAGGCTTAAAATAGCGCGAGTGATAAACTGCAAAAAACAGTGCGACGTGCAAAATTGCGTAGGTCTAACCTGCACAAAACAGTGCAATGCGCAAAATAGCGCGAGTGTAAACTGCACAAAACAGTGCGATGCGCAAAATAGCGCGAGTGATAAGTTCCAGAAAACAGTGCAATGCGTAAAATATCGCGAGTGGTAAACAGCACAAAACAGTTTGATGCGCAATATAGCGCGAGTGTAAACTGCACAAAACAGTGCGATGCGCAAAATAGCGCGAGTGTAAACTCCACAAAACAGTGCATTCTGCAAAATAGCACGGGTGTCAACTGCACAAAACAGTGCGAGGCGCAAAATAGGGCGAGTGATAAACTACAGAAAACAGTGCGACGTGCAAAATTGCCCAGGTCTAAACTGCACAAAACCGTGCGATGTGCAAAATAGCGCGAGGGATTAATTGTAGAAAACAGTGCGATGCGTAAAATAGCACGAGTGATAAACTGCACAAAACAGTTTGATGCGCAATATAGCGCGAAAACAGCGCGATGCGCAATATAGCGAGAGTGATAAGTTGCACAAAACAGTGCGATGCGCAAAATAGCGTGAGTGATAAACTGCACAAAACGGTTTGATGCGCAATATAGCGCGAGTGTAAACTGCACAAAACAGTGCGATGCGCAATATAGCGCGAGTGTAAACTGCACAAAACAGTGCGTTGCGCAAAATAGCGCGAGTGTAAACTGCCCAAAACAGTGTGATGCGCAAAATAGCGCGAGTGTAAACTGCCCAAAACAGTGCGATCTGTAAAATAGCGCGTGTGTCAACTGCACAAAACAGTGCGAGGCGCAAAATAGCGCGAGTGATAAACTTCAGAAAATTGTGCGACGTGCAAAATTGCGCAGGTCTAAACTGCACAAAACCGTGCAATGTGCAAAATAGCGCGAGTGATAAACTTCAGAAAACATTGCGATGTGTAAAATAGCGCGAGTGATAAACGGCACAAAACAGTTTGATGCGCAATATAGCGAGAAAACAGTGCGATGCGCAATATAGCGTGAGTGTAAACTGCACAGAACAGTGCGAAGCGCAAAGTAGCGCGGATGTCAACTACACAAAACAGTGCGAGCCGCAAAATAGCGCGAGTGATAAACTGCAGAAAACAGCGCGATGCGCAAAATAGAGCGAGTGTAAACTGCATAAAACGGTGCAATGCGCAAAATAGCAAGAGTGTAAACTACACAGAACAGTGCGATGCGCAATATAGCGCGAGGGTAAACTGCACAAAATAGTGCGATGCGCAAAATAGCGCTAGTGTAAACTGCACAAAACAGTGCGATGCGCAAAATAGCGCGAGTGTCAACTGCACAAAACAGTGCGAGGCTTAAAATAGCGCGAGTGATAAACTGCAAAAAACAGTGCGACGTGCAAAATTGCGTAGGTCTAACCTGCACAAAACAGTGCGATGCGCAAAATAGCGCGAGTGTAAACTGCACAAAACAGTGCGATGCGCAAAATAGCGCGAGTGATAAGTTCCAGAAAACAGTGCAATGCGTAAAATATCGCGAGTGATAAACAGCACAAAACAGTTTGATGCGCAATATAGCGCGAGTGTAAACTGCACAAAACAGTGCGATGCGCAAAATAGCGCGAGTGTAAACTCCACAAAACAGTGCATTCTGCAAAATAGCACGGGTGTCAACTGCACAAAACAGTGCGAGGCGCAAAATAGGGCGAGTGATAAACTACAGAAAACAGTGCGACGTGCAAAATTGCCCAGGTCTAAACTGCACAAAACCGTGCGATGTGCAAAATAGCGCGAGGGATTAATTGTAGAAAACAGTGCGATGCGTAAAATAGCACGAGTGATAAACTGCACAAAACAGTTTGATGCGCAATATAGCGCGAAAACAGCGCGATGCGCAATATAGCGAGAGTGTAAACTGCACAAAACAGTGCGAAGCGCAAAGTAGCGCGGGTGTCAACTACACAAAACAGTGCGAGCCGCAAAATAGCGCGAGTGATAAACTGCAGAAAACCGCGCGACGCGCAAAATAGAGCGAGTGTAAACTGCACGAAACGGTGCGATGTGCAAAATAGCGCGAGTGTAAACTACACAAAACAGTGCGATGCGCAATATAGCGCGAGTGTAAACTGCACAAAACAGTGCGATGCGTAAAATAGCGCTAGTGTAAACTGCACAAAACAGTGCGACGCGCAAAATAGCGCTTGTGTCAACTGCACAAAACAGTGCGAGGCGCAAAATAGCGCGCGTGATAAACTGCAAAAAACAGTGCGACGTGCAAAATTGCGTCGGTCTATACTTCACAAAACAGTGCGATGCGCAAAATAGCGCGAGTGATAAGTTCCAGAAAACAGTGCGATTCGTAAAATAGCGCGAGTGATAAACTGCACAAAACAGTTTGATGTGCAATATAGAGCGAGTGTAAACTGCACAAAACAGTGTGATGCGCAATATAGCGCAAGTGTAAACTGCACAAAACAGTGCGAAGCGTAAAATAGCGCGGTTGTCAACTACACAAAACAGTGCGGGCCGCAAAATAGCACGAGTGATAAACTGCAGAAAACAGCACGACGCGCAAAATAGCACGAGTCTAAACTGCACAAAACGGTGCGATGAGCAAAATAGCGCGAGTGTAAACTACACAAAACGGTGCGATGCGCAAAATACCGCGAGTGTAAACTGCCCAAAACAGTGCGATGCACAGAATAGTGCGAGTGTCAACTGCACAAAACTGCGCGATGCGCAAAATAGCACGAGTGATAAGCTGCAGAAAACAGCGCGATGCGTAAAATAGCGCGAGTGATAAACTGCACAAAACAGTTTCATTCGCAATATAGGGTGAGTGTAAACTGCACAAAACAGTGCGATGCGCAAAATAGCGCGAGTGATAAGTTGTAGAAAACAGTGCGATGCGTAAAATAGCGCGAGTGATAAACTGCACAAAACAGTTTGATGTGCAACATAGCGCGAGTGTAAACTGCACAAAACGGTGCGATGTGCAAAATAGCGCGATTGTAAACTGCACAAAACAGTACGATGCGCAAAATAGCACGAGTGATAAGTTCCAGAAAACAGTGCGATGCGTAAAATAGCGCGAGTGATAAACTACACAAAACAGTTTGATCCGTAGTATAGCGCGAGTGTAAACTGCACAAAACAGTGCGATGCGCAAAATAGCGCGAGTGTAAACTGCACAAAACAGTGCGATGCGCAAAATAGCGCGGGTGTAAACTACACAAAACAGTGCGATCTGCAAAATAGCGCGGGTGTCAACTGCACAAAACAGTGCGAGGCGCAAAATAGGGCGAGTGATAAACTACAGAAAACAGTGCGACGTGCAAAATTGCGCAGGTCTAAACTGCACAAAACCGTGCGATGTGCAAAGTAGCGCTAGTGATAAATTGTAGAAAACAGTGCGATGCGTAAAATAGCGCGAGTGATAAACTGCACAAAACAGTTTGATTCGCAATATAGCGCAAAAACTGTGCGAAGCGCAAAAACTGTGCGATGCGCAATATAGCGCGAGGGTAAACTGCACAAAACAGTGCGAAGCGCAAAGTAGCGCGGGTGTCAACAACACAAAACAGTGCGAGCCACAAAATAGCGCGAGTGATAAACTGCAGAAAACCGCGCGACGCGCAAAATAGAGCGAGTGTAAACTGCACAAAACGGTGCGATGCGCAATATAGCGCGAGTGTAAACTGCACAAAACAGTGCGATGCGCAAAATAGCGTGAGTGATAAATTGCAAAAAACAGTGCGACGTGCAAAATTGCGTAGGTTTATACTGCACAAAACAGTGCGATGCGCAAAATAGCGCGACTGATAAGTTCCAGAAAATAGTGCGATGCGTAAAATAGCGCGAGTGATAAACTGCACAAAACAGTTTGATGTGCAATATACCGCGAGTGTAAACTGCACAAAACAGTGCGATGCGCAATATAGCGCAAGTGTAAACTGCACAAAACAGTGCGAAGCGCAAAATAGCGCGTGTGTCAACTACCCAAAACAGTGCGAGCCACAAAATAGCACGAGTGATAAACTGCAGAAAATAGCGCGACGCGCAAAATAGCGCGAGTCTAAACTGCACAAAACGGTGCGATGCGCAAAATAACGCGAGTGTAAACTACACAAAACGGTGTGATGCGCAAAATAGCGTGAGTGTAAGCTGCACAAAACAGTGCGATGCGCAAAAGAGCGCGAGTGTCAACTGCACAAAACAATGCGAAGCGCAAAATAGCGTGAGTCTGAACTGAACAAAACAGGGCGATGCGCAAAATAGCGTGAGTGATAAACTACAGAAAATAGGGCGATGCGTAACATAGCGCGAGTGATAAACTGCACAAAATAGTGCGATGCGCAATATATCGCGAGTGTAAACTGCACAAAACAATGCGATGCGCAAAATAGCGCGAGTGTAAACTGCACAAAACAGTGCGAAGCGCAAAATAGCGCGGGTGTCAACTACACAAAACAGTGCGAGCCGCAAAATAGCGCGAGTTATAAACTACAGAAAACAGCGCGACGCGCAAAATAGCGTGAGTCTAAATTTTACAAAATGGTGCGATGCGCAAAATAACGCGAGTGTAAACTGCACAAAACAGGGCGATGCGCAAAATAGCGCGAGTGTAAACTGCACAAAACAGTGCGATGTGTAAAATAGCGCGGGTGTCAACCGCACAAAACAGTGCGAGGCGCAAAATAGCACGAGTGATAAACTACAGAAAACAGTTCGAAGTGCAAAATTGCGCAGGTCTAAACTGCACAAAACAGTGCGAGGCGTAGAATAGCGCGAGTGATAAACTGCACAAAATAGTTTGGTGGGCAATATAGCGCGAAAACAGTGCAATGCGCAATATAGCGCGAGTGTAAACTGCACAAAACAGTGCGAAGCGCAAAGTAGCGTGGGTGTCAACTACACAAAACAGTGCGAGCCGCAAAATACCGCGAGTGATAAACTGCAGAAAACATCGCGACGCGCAAAAAAGAGCGAGTGTAAACTGCACAAAACGGTGCGACGCGCAAAATAGCGCGAGTGTAAACTACACAAAATGATGCGATGCGCAAAATAGCGCGAGTGTAAGCTGCACAAAACAATGCGATGCGCAGAATAGTGCGAGTGTCAACTGCACAAAACAGTGCGATGCGCAAAATAGCGCGAGTGTCAATTGCACAGAACAGTGCGAAACGCAAAATTGCGCGAGTGTAAACTGCACAAAACAGGGCGATGCGCAAAATAGCGCGAGTGCTAAGTTCCAGAAAACAGTGCGATGCGTAAAATAGCGTGAGTGATAAACTGCACAAAACAGTTTGATCCGCAGTATAGCGCGAGTGTAAACTGCACAAAATAGTGCGATGCGCAAAATAGCGCGAGTGCAAACTGCACGAAACAGAGCGAAGCGCAAAATAGTGCGAGTGTCAACTACACAAAACAGTGCGAGCCGCAAAATTACGCGAGTGATAAATTGCAAAAAACAGCGCGACGCGCAAAACAGCGCGAGTCTAAATTGCACAAAACAGTGCGATGCGCAAAATAGTGCGAGTGTAAACTGCACAAAACAGTGTGATGCGCAAAATAGCGCTAGTGTCAACTGCACAAAACAGTGCAAGGCGCAAAATAGCGCGAGTGATAAACTGCAAAAAACAGGGCGACGTGCAAAATTGCGTTGGTCTAAACTGCACAAAACAGTGCGATGTGCAAAATAGTGCGAGTGTAAACTGCACAAAACAGTGCGATGCGTAAAATAGCGCGAGTGATAAACTGCACAAAACAGTTTGATGCGCAATATTGCGCGAGTGTAAACTGCAGAAAACAGTGCGATGCGCAAAATAGCGCTAGTGTAAACTACACAGAATAGTGCGATGCGCAAAATAGCGCGAGTGTCAACTACAGAAAACAGTGCGAGGCGCAAAATAGGGCGAGTGATAAACTACAGAAAACAGTGCGACGTGCAAAATTGCCCAGGTCTAAACTGCACAAAACCGTGCGATGTGCAAAATAGCGCGAGGGATTAATTGTAGAAAACAGTGCGATGCGTAAAATAGCACGAGTGATAAACTGCACAAAACAGTTTGATGCGCAATATAGCGCGAAAACAGCGCGATGCGCAATATAGCGAGAGTGTAAACTGCACAAAACAGTGCGAAGCGCAAAGTAGCGCGGGTGTCAACTACACAAAACAGTGCGAGCCGCAAAATAGCGCGAGTGATAAACTGCAGAAAACCGCGCGACGCGCAAAATAGAGCGAGTGTAAACTGCACGAAACGGTGCGATGCGCAAAATAGCGCGAGTGTAAACTACACAAAACAGTGCGATGCGCAATATAGCGCGAGTGTAAACTGCACAAAACAGTGCGATGCGTAAAATAGCGCTAGTGTAAACTGCACAAAACAGTGCGAGGCGCAAAATAGCGCTTGTGTCAACTGCACAAAACAGTCCGAGGCGCAAAATAGCGCGAGTGATAAACTGCAAAAAACAGTGCGACGTGCAAAATTGCGTTGGTCTATACTTCACAAAACAGTGCGATGCGCAAAATAGCGCGAGTGATAAGTTCCAGAAAACAGTGCGATTCGTAAAATAGCGCGAGTGATAAACTGCACAAAACAGTTTGATGTGCAATATAGAGCGAGTGTAAACTGCACAAAACAGTGTGATGCGCAATATAGCGCAAGTGTAAACTGCACAAAACAGTGCGAAGCGCAAAATAGCGCGGGTGTCAACTACACAAAACAGTGCGGGCCGCAAAATAGCACGAGTGATAAACTGCAGAAAACAGCACGACGCGCAAAATAGCACGAGTCTAAACTGCACAAAACGGTGCGATGCGCAAAATAGCGCGAGTGTAAACTGCACAAAACAGTGCGATGCGCAAAATAGCGCGAGTGTCAATTGCACAAAAAAGTGCGAAGCGCAAAATTGCGCGAGTGTAAACTGCACAAAACAGGGCGTTGCGCAAAATAGCGCGAGTGATAAACTATAGAAAACAGCGCGATGCGTAACATAGCGGGAGTGATAAACTGCACAAAACAGTGCGATGCGCAATATATCACGAGTGTAAACTGCACAAAACAATGCGATGCGCAAAATAGCGCGAGTGTAAACTACGCGAAACAGAGCGAAGCGCAAAATAGCGCGAGTGTCAACTACACAAAATAGTGCTAGCCGCAAAATAGCGCAAGTTATAAACTGCAGAAAACACCGCGACGGGCAAAACAGCGTGAGTCTAAATTGCACAAAACGGTGCGATGCGCAAAATAGCGCGAGTGTGAACTGCACAAAACAGTGTGATGCGCAAAATAGCGCGTGTGTCAACTGCACAAAACAGTGCGAGGCGCAAAATAGCGCGAGTGATAAACTTCAAAAAACAGTGCGACGTGCAAAATTGCGTAGGTCTAAACTGCACAAAACAGTGCGATGTGCAAAATTGCGTAGGTCTAAACTGCACAAAACAGCGCGATGCGCAAAATAGCGCGAGTGATAAGTTGCAGTAAACAGTGCGATACGTAAAATAGCGCTTGCGATAAGTTGCAGAAAACAGTGCGATGCGTAATATAGCGCGAGTGTAAACTGCACAGAACAGTTTTACGAGCAATATAGCGCGAGTGTAAACTGCACAAAATTGTGCGATGCGCAATATAACACTAATGTAAACTGCACAAAACAGTGCCATGCGCAAAATAGCGCGAGTGTCAACTGCACAAAACAGTGCGAGGCGCAAAATAGCGCGAGTGATAAACTACAGAAAACAGTGTGACGCGCAAAATAGCGGGAGTCTAAACTGCACAAAACGGGGCGATGCGAAAAATAGTGCGAATGTAAACTGCACAAAATAGTGCGATGCGCAAAGTAGCGCGAGTGTAAACTGCACAAAACAGTGTGATGCGCAATATAGCGCAAGTGTAAACCGCACAAAACAGTGCGAAGCGCAAAATAGCGCGGGTGTCAACTACACCAAACAGTGCGAGCCGCAAAATAGCACGACTGATAAACTGCAGAAAACAGCGCGACGCGCAGAACAACACGAGTCTAAACTGCACAAAACGGTGCGATGCGCAAAATAGCGCGAGCGTAAACTGCACAAAACAGTGCGATGCGCAAAATAGCGCGAGTGTCAACTGCACAAAACAGTGTGATCCGCAAAATAGCGCGTGTGTCAATTGCATAAAACAGTGCGAAGCGCAAAATAGTGTGAGTGTAAACTGAACAAAACAGGGCGATGCGCAAAATAGCGCGAGTGATAAACTACAGAAAACAGCGCGATGCGTAAGAAAGCGCGAGTGATAAACTGCACAAAACAGTGCGATGCGCAACATATCGCGAGTGTAAACTGCACAAAACAATGCGATGCGCAAAATAGCGCGGGTGTAAACTGCACAAAACAGTGCGAAGCGCAAAATTAAGTGAGTGTCAACTACACAAAACAGTGCGAGCCCCAAAATAGCGCGAGTTATAAACTGCAGAAAACAGCGCGACGCGCAAAATAGCGTGACTCTAAATTGCACAAAATGGTGCGATGCGCAAAATAGCGCGAGTGTAAACTGCACAAAACAGTGCGATGTGCAAAATAGCGTGGGTGTCAACTACACAAAACAGTGTGAGGCGCAAAATAGCGCGAGTGATAAACTACAGAAAACAGTGCGAAGTGAAAAATTGCGCAAGTCTAAACTGCACAAAACAGTGCGATGCGTAGAATAGCGCGAGTGATAAACTGCACAAAACAGTTTGATGCGCAATATAGCGCGAAAACAGTGCGATGCGCAATATAGCGCGAGTGTAAACTGCACAAAACAGTGCGAAGCGCAAAATTGCGCGAGTGTAAACAGCACAAAGCAGGGCGATGCGCAAAATAGCGCGACTGATAAACTATAGAAAACAGCGCGTTGCGTAACATAGCGGGAGTGATAAACTGCACAAAACAGTGCGATGCGCAATATATCGCGAGTGCAAAACTACACAAAACAATGCGATGCGCAAAATAGCGCGAGTGTAAACTGCACGAAACAGAGCGAAGCGCAAAATAGCGCGAGTGTCAACTACACAAAACAGTGCTAGCCGCAAAATAGCGCAAGTTATAAACTACAGAAAACATCGCGACGGGCAAAACAGCGCGAGTCTAAATTGCACAAAACGGTGCGATGCGCAAAATAGCGCGAGTGTGAACTGCACAAAACAGTGCGATGGGCAAAATAGCGCGAGTGTCAATGGAACAAAACAGTGCGAGCCGCAAAATAGCGCGAGTGATAAACTGCAAAAAACAGTGCGACGTGCAAAATTGCGTAGGTCTAAACTGCACAAAACAGTGCGATGTGCAAAATTGCGTAGGTCTAAACTGCACAAAACAGCGCGATGCGCAAAATAGCGCAAGTGATAAGTTGCAGAAAACAGTGCGATACGTAAAATAGCGCGAGTGATAAGTTGCAGAAAACAGTGCGATGCGTAATATAGCGCGAGTGTAAACTGCACAGAACAGTTTTACGCGCAATATAGCGCGAGTGTAAACTGCACAAAACTGTGCGATGTGCAATATAGCGCTAATGTAAACGGCACAAAACAGTGCGATGCGCAAAATAGCGCGAGTGTCAACTGCACAAAACAGTGCGAGGCGCAAAATAGCGCGAGTGATAAACTACAGAAAATAGTGTGACGCGCAAAATAGCGGGAGTCTAAACTGCACAAAACGGGGCGATGCGAAAAATTGTGCGAATGTAAACTGCACAAAATAGTGCGATGCGCAAAGTAGCGCGAGTGTAAACTGCACAAAATAGGGCGATGCGCAATATAGCGCAAGTGTAAATTGCACAAAACAGTGCGAACCGCAAAATAGCGCGGGTGTCAACTACACAAAACAGTGCGAGCCGCAAAATAGCACGAGTGATAAACTGCAGAAAACAGCGCGACGCGCAGAACAGCACGAGTCTAAACTGCACAAAACGGTGCGATGCGCAAAATAGCGCGAGTGTAAACTGCACAAAACAGTGCGATCCGCAAAATAGCGCGTGTCAATTGCACAAAACAGTGCAAAGCGCAAAATAGTGCGAGTGTAAACTGAACAAAACAGGGCGATGCGCAAAATAGCGTGAGTGATAAACTACAGAAAATAGGGCGATGCGTAACATAGCGCGAGTGATAAACTGCACAAAATAGTGCGATGCGCAATATATCGCGAGTGTAAACTGCACAAAACAATGCGATGCGCAAAATAGCGCGAGTGTAAACTGCACAAAACAGTGCGAAGCGCAAAATAGCGCGGGTGTCAACTACACAAAACAGTGCGAGCCGCAAAATAGCGCGAGTTATAAACTACAGAAAACAGCGCGACGTGCAAAATAGCGTGAGTCTAAATTGGACAAAATGGTGCGATGCGCAAAATAACGCGAGTGTAAACTGCACAAAACAGGGCGATGCGCAAAATAGCGCGAGTGTAAACTGCACAAAACAGTGCGATGTGCAAAATAGCGCGGGTGTCAACTGCACAAAACTGTGCGAGGCGCAAAATAGCGCGAGTGATAAACTACAGAAAACGGTTCGAAGTGCAAAATTGCGCAGGTCTAAACTGCACAAAACAGTGCGAGGCGTAGAATAGCGCGAGTGATAAACTGCAAAAAATAGTTTGGTGGGCAATATAGCGCGAAAACAGTGCAATGCGCAATATAGCGCGAGTGTAAACTGCACAAAACAGTGCGAAGCGCAAAGTAGCGTGGGTGTCAACTACACAAAACAGTGCGAGCCGCAAAATACCGCGAGTGATAAACTGCAGAAAACATCGCGACGCGCAAAAAAGAGCGATTGTAAACTGCACAAAACGGTGCGATGCGCAAAATAGCGCGAGTGTAAACTACACAAAATGATGCGATGCGCAAAATAGCGCGAGTGTAAACTGCACAAAACAGTGCGATGCGCAGAATAGTGCGAGTGTCAACTGCACAAAACAGTGCGATGCGCAAAATAGCGCGAGTGTCAATTGCACAGAACAGTGCGAAACGCAAAATTGCGCGAGTGTAAACTGCACAAAACAGGGCGATGCGCAAAATAGCGCGAGTGATAAGTTCCAGAAAACAGTGCGATGCGTAAAATAGCGTGAGTGATAAACTGCACAAAACAGTTTGATCCGCAGTATAGCGCGAGTGTAAACTGCACAAAATAGTGCGATGCGCAAAATAGCGCGAGTGCGAACTGCACGAAACAGAGCGAAGCGCAAAATAGCGCGAGTGTCAACTACACAAAACAGTGCGAGCCGCAAAATTACGCGAGTTATAAACTGCAGAAAACAGCGCGACGCACAAAACAGCGCGAGTCTAAATTGCACAAAACAGTGCGATGCGCAAAATAGTGCGAGTGTAAACTGCACAAAACAGTGTGATGCGCAAAATAGCGCGAGTGTCAACTGCACAAAACAGTGCAAGGCGCAAAATAGCGCGAGTGATAAACTGCAAAAAACAGGGCAACGTGCAAAATTGCGTTGGTCTAAACTGCACAAAACAGTGCGATGTGCAAAATAGCGCGAGTGTAAACTGCACAAAACAGTGCGATGCGTAAAATAACATGAGTGATAAACCGCACAAAACAGTTTGATGCGCAATATTGCGCGAGTGTAAACTGCAGAAAACAGTGCGATGCGCAAAATAGCGCTAGTGTAAACTGCACAGAATAGTGCGATGCGCAAAATAGCGCGAGTGTCAACTGCACAAAACAGAGCGAGGCGCAAAATAGCGCGAGTGATAAACTGGAAAAAACAGTGCGACGTGCAAAATTGCGTAGTTCTTATCTGCACAAAACAGTGCGATGCGCAAAATAGCGTGAGTGATACGTTGCACAAAACAGTGCGATGCGCAAAATAGCGCGAGTGATAAACTGCACAAAACGGTTTGATGCGCAATATAGCGCGAGTGTAAACTGCACAAAACAGTGCGATGCGCAATATAGCGCGAGTGTAAACCGCACAAAACAGTGCGTTGCGCAAAATAGCGCGAGTGTAAACTGCCCAAAACAGTGTGATGCGCAAAATAGCGCGAGTGTAAACTGCCCAAAACAGTGCGATCTGCAAAATAGCGCGTGTGTCAACTGCACAAAACAGTGCGAGGCGCAAAATAGCGCGAGTGATAAACTTCAGAAAATTGTGCGACGTGCAAAATTGCGCAGGTCTAAACTGCACAAAACCGTGCAATGTGCAAAATAGCGCGAGTGATAAACTTCAGAAAACATTGCGATGTGTAAAATAGCGCGAGTGATAAACGGCACAAAACAGTTTGATGCGCAATATAGCGAGAAAACAGTGCGATGCGCAATATAGCGTGAGTGTAAACTGCACAGAACAGTGCGAAGCGCAAAGTAGCGCGGATGTCAACTACACAAAACAGTGCGAGCCGCAAAATAGCGCGAGTGATAAACTGCAGAAAACAGCGCGATGCGCAAAATAGAGCGAGTGTAAACTGCATAAAACGGTGCAATGCGCAAAATAGCAAGAGTGTAAACTACACAGAACAGTGCGATGCGCAATATAGCGCGAGGGTAAACTGCACAAAATAGTGCGATGCGCAAAATAGCGCTAGTGTAAACTGCACAAAACAGTGCGATGAGCAAAATAGCGCGAGTGTCAACTGCACAAAACAGTGCGAGGCTTAAAATAGCGCGAGTGATAAACTGCAAAAAACAGTGCGACGTGCAAAATTGCGTAGGTCTAACCTGCACAAAACAGTGCGATGCGCAAAATAGCGCGAGTGTAAACTGCACAAAACAGTGCGATGCGCAAAATAGCGCGAGTGATAAGTTCCAGAAAACAGTGCAATGCGTAAAATATCGCGAGTGATAAACAGCACAAAACAGTTTGATGCGCAATATAGCGCGAGTGTAAACTGCACAAAACAGTGCGATGCGCAAAATAGCGCGAGTGTAAACTCCACAAAACAGTGCATTCTGCAAAATAGCACAGGTGTCAACTGCACAAAATAGTGCGAGGCGCAAAATAGGGCGAGTGATAAACTACAGAAAACAGTGCTACGTCCAAAATTGCCCAGGTCTAAACTGCACAAAACCGTGCGATGTGCAAAATAGCGCGAGTGATTAATTGTAGAAAACAATGCGATGCGTAAAATAGCACGAGTGATAAACTGCACAAAACAGTTTGATGCGCAATATAGCGCGAAAACAGCGCGATGCGCAATATAGCGAGAGTGTAAACTTCACAAAACAGTGCGAAGCGCAAAGTAGCGCGGGTGTCAACTACACAAAACAGTGCGAGCCGCAAAATAGCGTGAGTGATAAATTGCAGAAAACCGCGCGACGCGCAAAATAGAGCGAGTGTAAACTGCACAAAACGGTGCGATGCGCAAAATAGCGCGAGTGTAAACTACACAAAACAGTGCGATGCGCAATATAGCGCGAGTGTAAACTGCACAAAACAGTGCGATGCGTAAAATAGCGCTAGTGTAAACTACACAAAACAGTGCGACGCGCAAAATAGCGCTTGTGTCAACTGCACAAAACAGTGCGACGCGCAAAATAGCGCGAGTGATAAACTGCAAAAAACAGTGCGACGTGCAAAATTGCGTAGGTCTATACTTCACAAAACAGTGCGATGCGCAAAATAGCGCGAGTGATAAGTTCCAGAAAACAGTGCGATTCGTAAAATAGCGCGAGTGATAAACTGCACAAAACAGTTTGATGTGCAATATAGAGCGAGTGTAAACTGCACAAAACAGTGTGATGCGCAATATAGCGCAAGTGTAAACTGCACAAAACAGTGCGAAGCGCAAAATAGCGCGGGTGTCAACTACACAAAACAGTGCGGGCCGCAAAATAGCACGAGTGATAAACTGCAGACAACAGCACGACGCGCAAAATAGCATGAGTCTAAACTGCACAAAACGGTGCGATGCGGAAAATAGCGCGAGTGATAAACTACAGAAAACAGTGTGACGGGCAAAATAGCCGGAGTCTAAACTGCACAAAACGGGGCGATGTGAAAAATAGCGCGAATGTAAACTGCACAAAACAGTGCGATGCGCAAAGTAGCACGAGTGTAAACTGCACAAAACAGTGCGATGCGCAAAATAGCGCGAGTGTCAACTGCACAAAACGGTGCGATGCGCAAAATAGCGCGAGTGTAAACTGCACAAAACAGTGCGATGCACAGAATAGTGCGAGTGTCAACTGCACAAAACAGTGCGATGCTAAAAATAGCGCGCGTGTCAATTGCACAAAAAAGTGCGAAGCGCAAAATTGCGCGAGCGTAAACTGCACAAAACAGGGCGATGCGCAAAATAGCGCGAGTGATAAACTATAGAAAATAGCGCGATGCGTAACATAGCGGGAGTGATAAACTGCACAAAACAGTGCGATGCGCAATATATCACGAGTGTAAACTGCACAAAAACAATGCGATGCGCAAAATAGCGCGAGTGTAAACTACGCGAAACAGAGCGAAGCGCAAATAGCGCGAGTGTCAACTACACAAAATAGTGCTAGCCGCAAAATAGCGCAAGTTATAAACTGTAGAAAACACCGCGACGGGCAAAACAGCGCGAGTCTAAATTGCACAAAACAGTGCGATGCGCAAAAATAGCGCGAGTGTGAACTGCACAAAACAGTGCGATGCGCAAAATAGCGCGTGTGTCAACTGCACAAAACAGTGCGAGGCGCAAAATAGCGCGAGTGATAAACTTCAAAAAACAGTGCGACGTGCAAAATTGCGTAGGTCTAAACTGCACAAAAACTGTGCGATGTGCAAAATTGCGTAGGTCTAAACTGCAAAAAACAGCGCGATGCGCAAAATAGCGCGAGTGATAAGTTGCAGTAAACAGTGCGATACGTAAAATAGCGCTTGCGATAAGTTGCAGAAAATAGTGCGATGCGTAATATAGCGCGAGTGTAAACTGCACAGAACAGTTTTACGCGCAATATAGCGCGAGTGTAAACTGCACAAAATTGTGCAATGCGCAATATAGCACTAATGTAAACTGCACAAAACAGTGCGATGCGCAAAATAGCGCGAGTGTCAACTGTAGAAAACAGTGCGAGGCGCAACATAGCGCGAGTGATAAACTACAGAAAACAGTGCGATGCGCAAAATAGCGGGAGTCTAAACTGCACAAAACCGTGCGTTGTGCAAAATAGCGCGAGTGATAAACTGCACAAAATAGTGCGATGCGTAAAATAGCGCGAGTCATAAACTGCAAAAAACAGTTTGATGCGCAATATAGCGCGAGTATAAACTGCACAAAATAGTGCGATGCGCAATATAGCGCCCGTGTAAATTGCACAAAACAGTGCGAGCCGCAAAATAGCACGACTGATTAACTGCAGAAAACAGCGCGACGCGCAGAACAGCACGAGTCTAAACTGCACAAAACGGTACGATGCGCAAAATAGCGCGAGTGTGAACTGCGCAAAACAGTGCGATGCGCAAAATAGCGCGAGTGTCAACTGCACAAAAACAGTGCGATCCGCAAAATAGCGCGTGTGTCAATTGCACAAAACAGTGCGAAGCGCAAAATAGTGTGAGTGTAAACTGAACAAAACAGGGCGATGCGCAAAATAGCGCGAGTGATAAACTACAGAAAACAGCGCGATGCGTAACAAAGCGCGAGTGATAAACTGCACAAAACAGTGCGATGCGCAACATATCGCGAGTGTAAACTGCACAAAACAATGCGATGCGCAAAATAGCGCGGGTGTAAACTGCACAAAACAGTGCGAAGCGCAAAATAGCGTGAGTGTCAACTACACAAAACCGTGCGAGCCCCAAAATAGCGCGAGTTATAAACTGCAGAAAACAGCGCGACGCGCAAAATAGCGTGACTCTAAATTGCACAAAATGGTGCGATGCGCAAAATAGCGCGAGTGTAAACTGCACAAAACAGTGCGATGTGCAAAATAGCGTGGGTGTCAACTGCAAAAAACAGTGTGAGGCGCAAAATAGCGCGAGTGATAAACTACAGAAAACAGTGCGAAGTGCAAAATTGCGCAGGTCTGAACTGCACAAAACAGTGCGATGCGTAGAATAGCGCGAGTGATAAACTGCACAAAACAGTTTGATGCGCAATATAGCGCGAGTGTAAACTACACAAAACAGTGCGAAGCGCAAAATTGCGCGAGTGTAAACTGCACAAAGCAGGGCGATGCGCAAAATAGCGCGACTGATAAACTATAGAAAACAGCGCGATGCGTAACATAGCGGGAGTGATAAACTGCACAAAACAGTGCGATGCGCAATATATCGCGAGTGTAAACTGCACAAAACAATGCGATGCGCAAAATAGCGCGAGTGTAAACTGCACGAAACAGAGCGAAGCGCAAAATAGCGCGTGTCAACTACACAAAACAGTGCTAGCCGCAAAATAGCGCAAGTTTGTAAACTACAGAAAACATCGCGACGGGCAAAACAGCGCGAGTCTAAATTGCACAAAAACGGTGCGATGCGCAAAATAGCGCGAGTGTGAACTGCACAAAACAGTGCGATGGGCAAAATAGCGCGAGTGTCAATGGAACAAAACAGTGCGAGCCGCAAAATAGCGCGAGTGATAAACTGCAAAAAACAGTGCGACGTGCAAAATTGCGTAGGTCTAAACTGCACAAAACAGTGC
>JAXFYN010001222.1:0-40923 GCA_036172215.1 Camellia granthamiana
CTATCCAGATTCTCCTGCCCAGTGGCAGATATGTAAATACGGTGTTTACTTACCATTTCTCACGCATTAGGGTTCGAACTCTCGAACACCTGTACGGATTCTCCTGCGCACAGTGGCAGATATGTAAATACGGCGCTTACTTACCATTTCTCACGCATTAGGGTTCGAACAATCGAACACCTATGCGGATTCTCCTACTCAGTGGCAGATATGTAAATACGACGTTTACTTACCATTTCTCACGCATTAGGGTTCGGACACTCGAACAGCGATACGGATTCTCCTGCACAGTGGCAGATATGTAAATACGGAGTTTACTTACCATTTCTCACGCATTAGGGTTTGAAAAATCGAACACCTATACGGATTCTCCTGCACAGTGGCAGATATGTAAATACGACGTTTACTTACCATTTGTCACGCATTAGGGTTCAAACGCTCGAACACCTGTACGGATTCTCCTGCACAGTGGCAGATATGTAAATAAAACGTTTCCTTACCATTTCTTACGCATTAGGGTTCGAACACTCGAACACCTACACGGATTCTCCTGCACAGTGACAGTTATGTAAATACGGCGTTTACTTACCATTTCTCACGCATTAGGGTTCGAACACCCGAACACCTAGACAGATTCTCCTGCACAGTGGCAGATATGTAAATACGGTGTTTACTTACCCTTTCTCACGCATTAGGGTTCGAACTCTCGAACACCTGTACGGATTCTCCTGCACACAAGTGGCAGATATGTAAATACGGCGTTTACTTACCATTTCTCACGCATTAGGGTTCGAACACTCGAACACCTATACGGATTCTCCTGCACAGTGACAGTTATGTAAATACGGCGTTTACTTACCATTTCTCACGCATTAGGGTTCGAACACTCGAACTCTTATCCAGATTCTCCTGCCCAGTGGCAGATATGTAAATACGGTGTTTACTTACCATTTCTCACGCATTAGGGTTCGAACTCTCGAACACCTGTACGGATTCTCCTGCGCACAGTGGCAGATATGTAAATACGGCGTTTACTTACCATTTCTCACGCATTAGGGTTCGAACACTCGAACACCTATACGGATTCTCCTGCACAGTCGCAGATATGTAAATAAAATGTTTCCTTACCACTTCTCACGCATTAGGGTTCGAACAATCGAACAACTATACGGATTCTCCTGCACAGTGGCAGTTATGTAAATACGGCGTTTACATACCATTTCTCACGCATTAGGGTTCGAACATTCGAACACCTATCCAGATTCTCCGGCACAGTGGCAGATATGTAAATACGGTGTTTACTTACCATTTCTCACGCATTAGGGTGTTCGAACTCTCGAACACCTGTACGGATTCTCCTGCGCACAGTGGCAGATATGTAAATACGGCGTTTACTTACCATTTCTCACGCATTAGGGTTCGAACACTCGAACACCTATACGGATTCTCCTGCACAGTGGCAGATATGTAAATAAAACGTTTCCTTACCATTTCTCACGCATTAGGGTTCGAACACTCGAACACCTATACGGATTCTCCTGCACAGTGGCAGTTATGTAAATACGACGTTTACTTTCCATTTCTCACGCATTAGGGTTCGAACACCCGAACACCTATACAGATTCTCCTGCACAGTGGCAGATATGTAAATACGGTGTTTACTTACCCTTTCTCACGCATTGGGGTTCGAACTCTCGAACACCTGTACGGATTCTCCTGCACACATTGGCAGATATGTAAATACGGCGTTTACTTACCATTTCTCACGCATTAGGGTTCGAACACTCGAACAGCTATACGGATTCTCCTGCACAGTGGCAGATATGTAAATAAAATGTTTCCTTACCACTTCTCACGCATTAGGGTTCGAACAATCGAACAAATATACGGATTCTCCTGCACAGTGGCAGTTATGTAAATACGGCGTTTACATACCATTTCTCACGCATTAGGGTTCGAACATTCGAACTCCTATCCAGATTCTCCTGCCCAGTGGCAGATATGTAAATACGGTGTTTACTTACCATTTCTCACGCATTAGGGTTCGAACTCTCGAACACCTGTACGGATTCTCCTGCGCACAGTGGCAGATATGTAAATACGGCGCTTACTTACCATTTCTCACGCATTAGGGTTCGAACAATCGAACACCTATGCGGATTCTCCTACTCAGTGGCAGATATGTAAATACGACGTTTACTTACCATTTCTCACGCATTAGGGTTCGGACACTCGAACAGCGATACGGATTCTCCTGCACAGTGGCAGATATGTAAATACGGAGTTTACTTACCATTTCTCACGCATTAGGGTTTGAAAAATCGAACACCTATACGGATTCTCCTGCACAGTGGCAGATATGTAAATACGACGTTTACTTACCATTTGTCACGCATTAGGGTTCAAACGCTCGAACACCTGTACGGATTCTCCTGCACAGTGGCAGATATGTAAATAAAACGTTTCCTTACCATTTCTTACGCATTAGGGTTCGAACACTCGAACACCTACACGGATTCTCCTGCACAGTGACAGTTATGTAAATACGGCGTTTACTTACCATTTCTCACGCATTAGGGTTCGAACACCCGAACACCTAGACAGATTCTCCTGCACAGTGGCAGATATGTAAATACGGTGTTTACTTACCCTTTCTCACGCATTAGGGTTCGAACTCTCGAACACCTGTACGGATTCTCCTGCACACAGTGGCAGATATGTAAATACGGCGTTTACTTACCATTTCTCACGCATTAGGGTTCGAACACTCGAACACCTATACGGATTCTCCTGCACAGTGACAGTTATGTAAATACGGCGTTTACTTACCATTTCTCACGCATTAGGGTTCGAACACTCGAACTCTTATCCAGATTCTCCTGCCCAGTGGCAGATATGTAAATACGGTGTTTACTTACCATTTCTCACGCATTAGGGTTCGAACTCTCGAACACCTGTACGGATTCTCCTGCGCACAGTGGCAGATATGTAAATACGGCGTTTACTTACCATTTCTCACGCATTAGGGTTCGAACACTCGAACACCTATACGGATTCCTCTGCAGAGTGGCAGATATGTAAATACGGCGCTTACTTACCATTTCTCACGCATTAGGGTTCGAACAATCGAACACCTATGCGGATTCTCCTACTCCGTGGCAGATATGTAAATACGACGTTTACTTACCATTTCTCACGCATTAGGGTTCGGACACTCGAACAGCGATACGGATTCTCCTGCACAGTGGCAGATATGTTAATACGGAGTTTACTTATCATTTCTCACGCATTAGGGTTCGAACAATCGAACACCTATACGGATTCTCCTGCACAGTGGCAGATATGTAAATACGACGTTTACTTACCATTTGTCACGCATTAGGGTTCAAACGTTCGAACACCTATACGGATTCTCCTGCACAGTGGCATATATGTAAATACAACGTTTCCGTACCATTTCTCACGCATTAGGGATCGAACACTCGAACACCTATACTGATTCTCTTGCACAGTGACAGATATGTAAATACAATGTTTCCTTACCATTTCTCAAGCATTAGGGTTCGAACACTCGAACACCTATACGGATTCTCCTGCACAGTGGCAGATATGTAAATAAAACCTTTCCTTACCATTTCTCACGCATTAGGGTTCGAACACTCGAACACCTATACGGATTCTCCTGCACAGTGACAGTTATGTAAATACGACGTTTACTTACCATTTCTCACGCATTAGGGTTCGAACACCCGAACACCTATACAGATTCTCCTGCACAGTGGTAGATATGTAAATACGGTGTTTACTTACCATTTCTCACGCATTAGGTTTCGAACTCTCGAACACCTGTACGGATTCTCCTGCACACAGTGGCAGATATGTAAATACGGCGTTTACTTACCATTTCTCACGCAGTAGGGTTCGAACACTCGAACACCTATACGGATTCTCCTGCACAGTGGCAGATATGTAAATAAAATGTTTCCTTACCATTTCTCACGCATTAGGGTTCGAACAATCGAACACCTATAAGGATTCTCCTGCACAGTGGCAGTTATGTAGATACGTCGTTTACTTACCATTTCTCACGCATTAGGGTTCGAACACTCGAACACCTATCCAGATTCTCCGGCACAGTGGCAGATATGTAAATACGGTGTTTACTTACCATTTCTCACGCATTAGGGTTCGAACTCTCGAACACCTGTACCGATTCTCCTGCGCACAGTGGCAGATATGTAAATACGGCGTTTAGTTACCATTTCTCACGCATTAGGGTTCGAGCACTCGAACACCTATACGGATTCTCCTGCACAGTGGCATACATGTAAATACAATGTTTCCTTACCATTTCTCACGCATTAGGGTTCGAACACTCGAACACCTATACGGATTCTCCTGCACAGTGACAGATATGTAAATACGGCGCTTACTCACCATTTCTCACGCATTAGGGTTCGAACAATCGAAGACCTATGCGGATTCTCCTACTCAGTGGCAGATATGTAAATACGACGTTTACTTACCATTTCTCACGCATTAGGGTTCGAACAATCGAACACCTATACGGATTCTCCTGCACAGTGGCAGTTATGTAAATACGTCGTTTACTTACCATTTCTCACGCATTAGGGTTCGAACACTCGAACACCTATCCAGATTCTCCTGCACAGTGGCAGATATGTAAATACGGTGTTTCCTTACCATTTCTCACGCATTAGGGTTCGAACTCTCGAACACCTATACGGATTCTCCTGCGCACAGTGGCAGATATGTAAATACGGCGTTTAGTTACCATTTCTCACGCATTAGGGTTCTAGCACTCGAACACCTAGACGGATTCTCCTGCACAGTGGCATACATGTAAATACAATGTTTCCTTACCATTTCTCACGCATTAGGGTTCGAACACTCGAACACCTATACGGATTCTCCTGCACAGTGACAGATATGTAAATACGGCGCTTACTTACCATTTCTCACGCATTAGGGTTCGAACAATCGAAGACCTATGCGGATTCTCCTACTCAGTGGCAGATATGTAAATACGACGTTTACTTACCATTTCTCACGCATTAGGGTTCGAACACTCGAACAGCGAAACGGATTCTCCTGCACAGTGGCAGATATGTAAATACGGAGATTACTTACCATTTCTCACGCATTAGGCTTCGAACAATCGAACAACTCTACGGATTCTCCTGCACAGTGGCAGATATGTAAATACGACGTTTACTTACCATTTGTCACGCATTAGGGTTCAAATGCTCGAACACCTATACGGATTCTCCTGCACAGTGGCAGATATGTAAATACAACGTTTCCGTACCATTTCTCACGCTTTAGGGATCGAACACTCGAACACCTACACGGATTCTCCTGCAGAGTGGCAGATATGTAAATAAAATGTTTCCTTACCACTTCTCACGCATTAGGGTTCGAACAATCGAACAACTATACGGATTCTCCTGCACAGTGGCAGTTATGTAAATACGGCGTTTACATACCATTTCTCACGCATTAGGGTTCGAACACTCGAACTCCTATCCAGATTCTCCTGCCCAGTGGCGGATATGTAAATACGGTGTTTACTTACCATTTCTCACGCATTAGGGTTCGAACTCTCGAACACCTGTACGGATTCTCCTGCGCACAGTGGCAGATATGTAAATACGGCGTTTACTTACCATTTCTCACGCATTAGGGTTCGAACACTCGAACACCTATACGGATTCTCCTGCACAGTGGCAGATATGTAAATAAAATGTTTCCTTACCACTTCTCACGCATTAGGGTTCGAACAATCGAACAACTATACGGATTCTCCTGCACAGTGGCAGTTATGTAAATACGGCGTTTACTTACCATTTCTCACGCATTAGGGTTCGAACACTCGAACTCTTATCCAGATTCTCCTGCCCAGTGGCAGATATGTAAATACGGTGTTTACTTACCATTTCTCACGCATTAGGGTTCGAACTCTCGAACACCTGTACGGATTCTCCTGCGCACAGTGGCAGATATGTAAATACGGCGTTTACTTACCATTTCTCACGCATTAGTGTTCGAACACTCGAACACCTATACGGATTCCTCTGCAGAGTGGCAGATATGTAAATACGGCGCTTACTTACAATTTCTCACGCATTAGGGTTCGAACAATCGAACACCTATGCGGATTCTCCTACTCAGTGGCAGATATGTAAATACGACGTTTACTTACCATTTCTCACGCATTAGGGTTCGGACACTCGAACAGCGATACGGATTCTCCTGCACAGTGGCAGATATGTAAATACGGAGTTTACTTACCATTTCTCACGCATTAGGGTTTGAACACTCGAACTGCGATACGGATTCTCCTGCACAGTGGCAGATATGTAAATACGGAGTTTACTTACCATTTCTCACGCATTAGGGTTCGAACAATCGAACACCTGTACGGATTCTCCTGCACAGTGGCAGATATGTAAATACGACGTTTACTTACCATTTGTCACGCATTAGGGTTCAAACACTCGAACACCTATACGGATTCTCCTGCACAGTGGCAGATATGTAAATACAACGTTACCGCACCATTTCTCACGCATTAGGGATCGAACACTCGAACACCTATACGAATTCTCTTGCACAGTGACAGATATGTAAATACAATGTTTCCTTACCATTTCTCAAGCATTAGGGTTCGAACACTCGAACACCTATACGGATTCTCCTGCACAGTGGCAGATATGTAAATAAAACGTTTCCTTACCATTTCTCACGCATTAGGGTTCGAACACTCTAACACCTATACGGATTCTCCTGCACAGTGGCAGTTATGTAAATACGACGTTTACTTACCATTTCTCACGCATTAGGGTTCGAACACCCGAACACCTATACAGATTCTCCTGCACAGTGGCAGATATGTAAATACGGTGTTTACTTACCCTTTCTCACGCATTAGGGTTCGAACTCTCGAACACCTGTACGGATTCTCCTGCACACAGTGGCAGATATGTAAATACGGCGTTTACTTACCATTTCTCACGCATTAGGGTTCGAACACTCGAACACCTATACGGATTCTCCTGCACAGTCGCAGATATGTAAATAAAATGTTTCCTTACCACTTCTCACGCATTAGGGTTCGAACAATCGAACAACTATACGGATTCTCCTGCACAGTGGCAGTTATGTAAATACGGCGTTTACATACCATTTCTCACGCATTAGGGTTCGAACATTCGAACACCTATCCAGATTCTCCGGCACAGTGGCAGATATGTAAATACGGTGTTTACTTACCATTTCTCACGCATTAGGGTTCGAACTCTCGAACACCTGTACGGATTCTCCTGCGCACAGTGGCAGATATGTAAATACGGCGTTTACTTACCATTTCTCACGCATTAGGGTTCGAACACTCGAACACCTATACGGATTCTCCTGCACAGTGGCAGATATGTAAATAAAACGTTTCCTTACCATTTCTCACGCATTAGGGTTCGAACACTCGAACACCTATACGGATTCTCCTGCACAGTGGCAGTTATGTAAATACGACGTTTACTTTCCATTTCTCACGCATTAGGGTTCGAACACCCGAACACCTATACAGATTCTCCTGCACAGTGGCAGATATGTAAATACGTTGTTTACTTACCCTTTCTCACGCATTAGGGTTCGAACTCTCGAACACCTGTACGGATTCTCCTGCACACATTGGCAGATATGTAAATACGGCGTTTACTTACCATTTCTCACGCATTAGGGTTCGAACACTCGAACAGCTATACGGATTCTCCTGCACAGTGGCAGATATGTAAATAAAATGTTTCCTTACCACTTCTCACGCATTAGGGTTCGAACAATCGAACAAATATACGGATTCTCCTGCACAGTGGCAGTTATGTAAATACGGCGTTTACATACCATTTCTCACGCATTAGGGTTCGAACATTCGAACTCCTATCCAGATTCTCCTGCCCAGTGGCAGATATGTAAATACGGTGTTTACTTACCATTTCTCACGCATTAGGGTTCGAACTCTCGAACACCTGTACGGATTCTCCTGCGCACAGTGGCAGATATGTAAATACGGCGCTTACTTACCATTTCTCACGCATTAGGGTTCGAACACTCGAACACCTATACGGATTCCTCTGCAGAGTGGCAGATATGTAAATACGGCGCTTACTTACAATTTCTCACGCATTAGGGTTCGAACAATCGAACACCTATGCGGATTCTCCTACTCAGTGGCAGATATGTAAATACGACGTTTACTTACCATTTCTCACGCATTAGGGTTCGGACACTCGAACAGCGATACGGATTCTCCTGCACAGTGGCAGATATGTAAATACGGAGTTTACTTACCATTTCTCACGCATTAGGGTTTGAACACTCGAACTGCGATACGGATTCTCCTGCACAGTGGCAGATATGTAAATACGGAGTTTACTTACCATTTCTCACGCATTAGGGTTCGAACAATCGAACACCTGTACGGATTCTCCTGCACAGTGGCAGATATGTAAATACGACGTTTACTTACCATTTGTCACGCATTAGGGTTCAAACACTCGAACACCTATACGGATTCTCCTGCACAGTGGCAGATATGTAAATACAACGTTACCGCACCATTTCTCACGCATTAGGGATCGAACACTCGAACACCTATACGAATTCTCTTGCACAGTGACAGATATGTAAATACAATGTTTCCTTACCATTTCTCAAGCATTAGGGTTCGAACACTCGAACACCTATACGGATTCTCCTGCACAGTGGCAGATATGTAAATAAAACGTTTCCTTACCATTTCTCACGCATTAGGGTTCGAACACTCTAACACCTATACGGATTCTCCTGCACAGTGGCAGTTATGTAAATACGACGTTTACTTACCATTTCTCACGCATTAGGGTTCGAACACCCGAACACCTATACAGATTCTCCTGCACAGTGGCAGATATGTAAATACGGTGTTTACTTACCCTTTCTCACGCATTAGGGTTCGAACTCTCGAACACCTGTACGGATTCTCCTGCACACAGTGGCAGATATGTAAATACGGCGTTTACTTACCATTTCTCACGCATTAGGGTTCGAACACTCGAACACCTATACGGATTCTCCTGCACAGTCGCAGATATGTAAATAAAATGTTTCCTTACCACTTCTCACGCATTAGGGTTCGAACAATCGAACAACTATACGGATTCTCCTGCACAGTGGCAGTTATGTAAATACGGCGTTTACATACCATTTCTCACGCATTAGGGTTCGAACATTCGAACACCTATCCAGATTCTCCGGCACAGTGGCAGATATGTAAATACGGTGTTTACTTACCATTTCTCACGCATTAGGGTTCGAACTCTCGAACACCTGTACGGATTCTCCTGCGCACAGTGGCAGATATGTAAATACGGCGTTTACTTACCATTTCTCACGCATTAGGGTTCGAACACTCGAACACCTATACGGATTCTCCTGCACAGTGGCAGATATGTAAATAAAACGTTTCCTTACCATTTCTCACGCATTAGGGTTCGAACACTCGAACACCTATACGGATTCTCCTGCACAGTGGCAGTTATGTAAATACGACGTTTACTTTCCATTTCTCACGCATTAGGGTTCGAACACCCGAACACCTATACAGATTCTCCTGCACAGTGGCAGATATGTAAATACGGTGTTTACTTACCCTTTCTCACGCATTAGGGTTCGAACTCTCGAACACCTGTACGGATTCTCCTGCACACATTGGCAGATATGTAAATACGGCGTTTACTTACCATTTCTCACGCATTAGGGTTCGAACACTCGAACAGTTATACGGATTCTCCTGCACAGTGGCAGATATGTAAATAAAATGTTTCCTTACCACTTCTCACGCATTAGGGTTCGAACAATCGAACAAATATACGGATTCTCCTGCACAGTGGCAGTTATGTAAATACGGCGTTTACATACCATTTCTCACGCATTAGGGTTCGAACATTCGAACTCCTATCCAGATTCTCCTGCCCAGTGGCAGATATGTAAATACGGTGTTTACTTACCATTTCTCACGCATTAGGGTTCGAACTCTCGAACACCTGTACGGATTCTCCTGCGCACAGTGGCAGATATGTAAATACGGCGCTTACTTACCATTTCTCACGCATTAGGGTTCGAACAATCGAACACCTATGCGGATTCTCCTACTCAGTGGCAGATATGTAAATACGACGTTTACTTACCATTTCTCACGCATTAGGGTTCGGACACTCGAACAGCGATACGGATTCTCCTGCACAGTGGCAGATATGTAAATACGGAGTTTACTTACCATTTCTCACGCATTAGGGTTTGAACACTCGAACTGCGATACGGATTCTCCTGCACAGTGGCAGATATGTAAATACGGAGTTTACTTACCATTTCTCACGCATTAGGGTTCGAACAATCGAACACCTGTACGGATTCTCCTGCACAGTGGCAGATATGTAAATACGACGTTTACTTACCATTTGTCACGCATTAGGGTTCAAACACTCGAACACCTATACGGATTCTCCTGCACAGTGGCAGATATGTAAATACAATGTTACCGCACCATTTCTCACGCATTAGGGATCGAACACTCGAACACCTATACGAATTCTCTTGCACAGTGACAGATATGTAAATACAATGTTTCCTTACCATTTCTCAAGCATTAGGGTTCGAACACTCGAACACCTATACGGATTCTCCTGCACAGTGGCAGATATGTAAATAAAACGTTTCCTTACCATTTCTCACGCATTAGGGTTCGAACACTCTAACACCTATACGGATTCTCCTGCACAGTGGCAGTTATGTAAATACGACGTTTACTTACCATTTCTCACGCATTAGGGTTCGAACACCCGAACACCTATACAGATTCTCCTGCACAGTGGCAGATATGTAAATACGGTGTTTACTTACCCTTTCTCACGCATTAGGGTTCGAACTCTCGAACACCTGTACGGATTCTCCTGCACACAGTGGCAGATATGTAAATACGGCGTTTACTTACCATTTCTCACGCATTAGGGTTCGAACACTCGAACACCTATACGGATTCTCCTGCACAGTCGCAGATATGTAAATAAAATGTTTCCTTACCACTTCTCACGCATTAGGGTTCGAACAATCGAACAACTATACGGATTCTCCTGCACAGTGGCAGTTATGTAAATACGGCGTTTACATACCATTTCTCACGCATTAGGGTTCGAACATTCGAACACCTATCCAGATTCTCCGGCACAGTGGCAGATATGTAAATACGGTGTTTACTTACCATTTCTCACGCATTAGGGTTCGAACTCTCGAACACCTGTACGGATTCTCCTGCGCACAGTGGCAGATATGTAAATACGGCGTTTACTTACCATTTCTCACGCATTAGGGTTCGAACACTCGAACACCTATACGGATTCTCCTGCACAGTGGCAGATATGTAAATAAAACGTTTCCTTACCATTTCTCACGCATTAGGGTTCGAACACTCGAACACCTATACGGATTCTCCTGCACAGTGGCAGTTATGTAAATACGACGTTTACTTTCCATTTCTCACGCATTAGGGTTCGAACACCCGAACACCTATACAGATTCTCCAGCACAGTGGCAGATATGTAAATACGGTGTTTACTTACCCTTTCTCACGCATTGGGGTTCGAACTCTCGAACACCTGTACGGATTCTCCTGCACACATTGGCAGATATGTAAATACGGCGTTTACTTACCATTTCTCACGCATTAGGGTTCGAACACTCGAACAGCTATACGGATTCTCCTGCACAGTGGCAGATATGTAAATAAAATGTTTCCTTACCACTTCTCACGCATTAGGGTTCGAACAATCGAACAAATATACGGATTCTCCTGCACAGTGGCAGTTATGTAAATACGGCGTTTACATACCATTTCTCACGCATTAGGGTTCGAACATTCGAACTCCTATCCAGATTCTCCTGCCCAATGGCAGATATGTAAATACGGTGTTTACTTACCATTTCTCACGCATTAGGGTTCGAACTCTCGAACACCTGTACGGATTCTCCTGCGCACAGTGGCAGATATGTAAATACGGCGCTTACTTACCATTTCTCACGCATTAGGGTTCGAACAATCGAACACCTATGCGGATTCTCCTACTCAGTGGCAGATATGTAAATACGACGTTTACTTACCATTTCTCACGCATTAGGGTTCGGACACTCGAACAGCGATACGGATTCTCCTGCACAGTGGCAGATATGTAAATACGGAGTTTACTTACCATTTCTCACGCATTAGGGTTTGAAAAATCGAACACCTATACGGATTCTCCTGCACAGTGGCAGATATGTAAATACGACGTTTACTTACCATTTGTCACGCATTAGGGTTCAAACGCTCGAACACCTGTACGGATTCTCCTGCACAGTGGCAGATATGTAAATAAAACGTTTCCTTACCATTTCTTACGCATTAGGGTTCGAACACTCGAACACCTACACGGATTCTCCTGCACAGTGACAGTTATGTAAATACGGCGTTTACTTACCATTTCTCACGCATTAGGGTTCGAACACCCGAACACCTAGACAGATTCTCCTGCACAGTGGCAGATATGTAAATACGGTGTTTACTTACCCTTTCTCACGCATTAGGGTTCGAACTCTCGAACACCTGTACGGATTCTCCTGCACACAGTGGCAGATATGTAAATACGGCGTTTACTTACCATTTCTCACGCATTAGGGTTCGAACACTCGAACACCTATACGGATTCTCCTGCACAGTGACAGTTATGTAAATACGGCGTTTACTTACCATTTCTCACGCATTAGGGTTCGAACACTCGAACTCTTATCCAGATTCTCCTGCCCAGTGGCAGATATGTAAATACGGTGTTTACTTACCATTTCTCACGCATTAGGGTTCGAACTCTCGAACACCTGTACGGATTCTCCTGCGCACAGTGGCAGATATGTAAATACGGCGTTTACTTACCATTTCTCACGCATTAGGGTTCGAACACTCGAACACCTATACGGATTCCTCTGCAGAGTGGCAGATATGTAAATACGGCGCTTACTTACCATTTCTCACGCATTAGGGTTCGAACAATCGAACACCTATGCGGATTCTCCTACTCCGTGGCAGATATGTAAATACGACGTTTACTTACCATTTCTCACGCATTAGGGTTCGGACACTCGAACAGCGATACGGATTCTCCTGCACAGTGGCAGATATGTTAATACGGAGTTTACTTATCATTTCTCACGCATTAGGGTTCGAACAATCGAACACCTATACGGATTCTCCTGCACAGTGGCAGATATGTAAATACGACGTTTACTTACCATTTGTCACGCATTAGGGTTCAAACGTTCGAACACCTATACGGATTCTCCTGCACAGTGGCATATATGTAAATACAACGTTTCCGTACCATTTCTCACGCATTAGGGATCGAACACTCGAACACCTATACTGATTCTCTTGCACAGTGACAGATATGTAAATACAATGTTTCCTTACCATTTCTCAAGCATTAGGGTTCGAACACTCGAACACCTATACGGATTCTCCTGCACAGTGGCAGATATGTAAATAAAACCTTTCCTTACCATTTCTCACGCATTAGGGTTCGAACACTCGAACACCTATACGGATTCTCCTGCACAGTGACAGTTATGTAAATACGACGTTTACTTACCATTTCTCACGCATTAGGGTTCGAACACCCGAACACCTATACAGATTCTCCTGCACAGTGGTAGATATGTAAATACGGTGTTTACTTACCATTTCTCACGCATTAGGTTTCGAACTCTCGAACACCTGTACGGATTCTCCTGCACACAGTGGCAGATATGTAAATACGGCGTTTACTTACCATTTCTCACGCAGTAGGGTTCGAACACTCGAACACCTATACGGATTCTCCTGCACAGTGGCAGATATGTAAATAAAATGTTTCCTTACCATTTCTCACGCATTAGGGTTCGAACAATCGAACACCTATAAGGATTCTCCTGCACAGTGGCAGTTATGTAGATACGTCGTTTACTTACCATTTCTCACGCATTAGGGTTCGAACACTCGAACACCTATCCAGATTCTCCGGCACAGTGGCAGATATGTAAATACGGTGTTTACTTACCATTTCTCACGCATTAGGGTTCGAACTCTCGAACACCTGTACCGATTCTCCTGCGCACAGTGGCAGATATGTAAATACGGCGTTTAGTTACCATTTCTCACGCATTAGGGTTCGAGCACTCGAACACCTATACGGATTCTCCTGCACAGTGGCATACATGTAAATACAATGTTTCCTTACCATTTCTCACGCATTAGGGTTCGAACACTCGAACACCTATACGGATTCTCCTGCACAGTGACAGATATGTAAATACGGCGCTTACTCACCATTTCTCACGCATTAGGGTTCGAACAATCGAAGACCTATGCGGATTCTCCTACTCAGTGGCAGATATGTAAATACGACGTTTACTTACCATTTCTCACGCATTAGGGTTCGAACAATCGAACACCTATACGGATTCTCCTGCACAGTGGCAGTTATGTAAATACGTCGTTTACTTACCATTTCTCACGCATTAGGGTTCGAACACTCGAACACCTATCCAGATTCTCCTGCACAGTGGCAGATATGTAAATACGGTGTTTCCTTACCATTTCTCACGCATTAGGGTTCGAACTCTCGAACACCTATACGGATTCTCCTGCGCACAGTGGCAGATATGTAAATACGGCGTTTAGTTACCATTTCTCACGCATTAGGGTTCTAGCACTCGAACACCTAGACGGATTCTCCTGCACAGTGGCATACATGTAAATACAATGTTTCCTTACCATTTCTCACGCATTAGGGTTCGAACACTCGAACACCTATACGGATTCTCCTGCACAGTGACAGATATGTAAATACGGCGCTTACTTACCATTTCTCACGCATTAGGGTTCGAACAATCGAAGACCTATGCGGATTCTCCTACTCAGTGGCAGATATGTAAATACGACGTTTACTTACCATTTCTCACGCATTAGGGTTCGAACACTCGAACAGCGAAACGGATTCTCCTGCACAGTGGCAGATATGTAAATACGGAGATTACTTACCATTTCTCACGCATTAGGCTTCGAACAATCGAACAACTCTACGGATTCTCCTGCACAGTGGCAGATATGTAAATACGACGTTTACTTACCATTTGTCACGCATTAGGGTTCAAATGCTCGAACACCTATACGGATTCTCCTGCACAGTGGCAGATATGTAAATACAACGTTTCCGTACCATTTCTCACGCTTTAGGGATCGAACACTCGAACACCTACACGGATTCTCCTGCAGAGTGGCAGATATGTAAATAAAATGTTTCCTTACCACTTCTCACGCATTAGGGTTCGAACAATCGAACAACTATACGGATTCTCCTGCACAGTGGCAGTTATGTAAATACGGCGTTTACATATCATTTCTCACGCATTAGGGTTCGAACACTCGAACTCCTATCCAGATTCTCCTGCCCAGTGGCGGATATGTAAATACGGTGTTTACTTACCATTTCTCACGCATTAGGGTTCGAACTCTCGAACACCTGTACGGATTCTCCTGCGCACAGTGGCAGATATGTAAATACGGCGTTTACTTACCATTTCTCACGCATTAGGGTTCGAACACTCGAACACCTATACGGATTCTCCTGCACAGTGGCAGATATGTAAATAAAATGTTTCCTTACCACTTCTCACGCATTAGGGTTCGAACAATCGAACAACTATACGGATTCTCCTGCACAGTGGCAGTTATGTAAATACGGCGTTTACTTACCATTTCTCACGCATTAGGGTTCGAACACTCGAACTCTTATCCAGATTCTCCTGCCCAGTGGCAGATATGTAAATACGGTGTTTACTTACCATTTCTCACGCATTAGGGTTCGAACTCTCGAACACCTGTACGGATTCTCCTGCGCACAGTGGCAGATATGTAAATACGGCGTTTACTTACCATTTCTCACGCATTAGGGTTCGAACACTCGAACACCTATACGGATTCCTCTGCAGAGTAGCAGATATGTAAATACGGCGCTTACTTACAATTTCTCACGCATTAGGGTTCGAACAATCGAACACCTATGCGGATTCTCCTACTCAGTGGCAGATATGTAAATACGACGTTTACTTACCATTTCTCACGCATTAGGATTCGGACACTCGAACAGCGATACGGATTCTCCTGCACAGTGGCAGATATGTAAATACGGAGTTTACTTATCATTTCTCACGCATTAGGGTTCGAACAATCGAACACCTATACGGATTCTCCTGCACAGTGGCAGATATGTAAATACGACGTTTACTTACCATTTGTCACGCATTAGGGTTCAAACGCTCGAACACCTATACGGATTCTCCTGCACAGTGGCATATATGTAAATACAACGTTTCCGTACCATTTTTCACGCATTAGGAATCGAACACTCGAACACCTATACTGATTCTCTTGCACAGTGACAGATATATAAATACAATGTTTCCTTACCATTTCTCAAGCATTAGGGTTCGAACACTCGAACACCTATACGGATTCTCCTGCACAGTGGCAGATATGTAAATAAAACGTTTCCTTACCATTTCTCACGCATTAGGGTTCGAACACTCGAACACCTATACGGATTCTCCTGCATAGTGACAGTTATGTAAATACGGCGTTTACTTACCATTTCTCACGCATTAGGGTTCGAACATCCGAACACCTATACAGATTCTCCTGCACAGTGGTAGATATGTAAATACGGTGTTTACTTACCATTTCTCACGCATTAGGTTTCGAACTCTCGAACACCTGTACGGATTCTCCTGCACACAGTGGCAGATATGTAAATACGGCGTTTACTTACCATTTCTCACGCAGTAGGGTTCGAACACTCGAACACCTATACGGATTCTCCTGCACAGTGGCAGATATGTAAATAAAATGTTTCCTTACCATTTCTCACGCATTAGGGTTCGAACAATCGAACACCTATACGGATTCTCCTGCACAGTGGCAGATATGTAAATAAAATGTTTCCTTACCATTTCTCACGCATTAGGGTTCGAACAATCGAACACCTATACGGATTCTCCTGCACAGTGGCAGTACTGTAAATACGTCGTTTACTTACCATTTCTCACGCATTAGGGTTCGAACACTCGAACACCTATCCAGATTCTCCGGCACAGTGGCAGATATGTAAATACGGTGTTTACTTACCATTTCTCACGCATTAGGGTTCGAACTCTCGAACACCTGTACGGATTCTCCTGCGCACAGTGGCAGATATGTAAATACGGCGTTTAGTTACCATTTCTCACGCATTAGGGTTCGAGCACTCGAACACCTATACGGATTCTCCTGTACAGTGGCATACATGTAAATACAATGTTTCCTTACCATTGCTCACGCATTAGGGTTCGAACACTCGAACACCTATACGGATTCTCCTGCACAGTGACAGATATGTAAATACGGCGCTTACTTACCATTTCTCACGCATTCGGGTTCGAACAATCGAAGACCTATGCGGATTCTCCTACTCAGTGGCAGATATCTAAATACGACGTTTACTTACCATTTCTCACGCATTAGGGTTCGAACAATCGAACACCTATACGGATTCTCCTGCACAGTGGCAGTTATGTAAATACGTCGTTTACTTACCATTTCTCACGCATTAGGGTTCGAACACTCGAACACCTATCCAGATTCTCCGGCACAGTGGCAGATATGTAAATACGGTGTTTACTTACCATTTCTCACGCATTAGGGTTCGAACTCTCGAACACCTGTACGGATTCTCCTGCGCACAGTGGCAGATATGTAAATACGGCGTTTAGTTACCATTTCTCACGCATTAGGGTTCGAGCACTCGAACACCTATACGGATTCTCCTGCACAGTGGCATACATGTAAATACAATGTTTCCTTACCATTTCTCACGCATTAGGGTTCGAACACTCGAACACCTATACGGATTCTCCTGCACAGTGACAGATATGTAAATACGGCGCTTACTTACCATTTCTCACGAATTAGGGTTCGAACAATCGAAGACCTATGCGGATTCTCCTACTCAGTGGCAGATATGTAAATACGACGTTTACTTACCATTTCTCACGCATTAGGGTTCGAACACTCGAACAGCGATACGGATTCTCCTGCACAGTGGCAGATATGTAAATACGGAGTTTACTTACCATTTCTCACGCATTAGGGTTCGAACAATCGAACACCCGTACGGATTCTCCTGCACAGTGGCAGATATGTAAATACGACGTTTACTTACCATTTGTCACGCATTAGGGTTCAAAAACTCGAACACCTATACGGATTCTCCTGCACAGTGGCAGATATGTAAATACAACGTTTCCGTACCATTTCTCACGCATTAGAGATCGAACACTCGAACACCTACACGGATTCTCTTGCACCATGGCAGATATGTAAATCTAACGTTTCCTTACCATTTCTCATGCATTAGGGTTCGAACACTCGAACACTTATACGGATTCTCCTGCACAGTGGCAGATATGTAAATAAAACGTTTCCTTACCATTTCTCACGCATTAGGGTTCGAACTCTCGAACACCTGTACGGATTCTCCTGCACACTGTGGCAGATATGTAAATACGGCGTTTACTTACCATTTCTCACGCAGTAGGGTTCGAACACTCGAACACCTATACGGATTCTCCTGCACAGTGGCAGATATGTAAATAAAATGTTTCCTTACCATTTCTCACGCATTAGGGTTCGAACAATCGAACACCTATACGGATTCTCCTGCACAGTGGCAGTAATGTAAATACGTCGTTTACTTACCATTTCTCACGCATTAGGGTTCGAACACTCGAACACCTATCCAGATTCTCCGGCACAGTGGCAGATATGTAAATACGGTGTTTACTTACCATTTCTCACGCATTAGGGTTCGAACTCTCGAACACCTGTACGGATTCTCCTGCGCACAGTGGCAGATATGTAAATACGGCGTTTAGTTACCATTTCTCACGCATTAGGGTTCGAGCACTCGAACACCTATACGGATTCTCCTGCACAGTGGCATACATGTAAATACAATGTTTCCTTACCATTTCTCACGCATTAGGGTTCGAACACTCGAACACCTTTACGGATTCTCCTGCACAGTGACAGATATGTAAATACGGCGCTTACTTACCATTTCTCACGCATTCGGGTTCGAACAATCGAAGACCTATGCGGATTCTTCTACTCAGTGGCAGATATCTAAATACGACGTTTACTTACCATTTCTCACGCATTAGGGTTCGAACAATCGAACACCTATACGGATTCTCCTGCACAGTGGCAGTTATGTAAATACGTCGTTTACTTACCATTTCTCACGCATTAGGGTTCGAACACTCGAACACCTATCCAGATTCTCCGGCACAGTGGCAGATATGTAAATACGGTGTTTACTTACCATTTCTCACGCATTAGGGTTCGAACTCTCGAACACCTGTACGGATTCTCCTGCGCACAGTGGCAGATATGTAAATACGGCGTTTAGTTACCATTTCTCACGCATTAGGGTTCGAGCACTCGAACACCTATACGGATTCTCCTGCACAGTGGCATACATGTAAATACAATGTTTCCTTACCATTTCTCACGCATTAGGGTTCGAACACTCGAACACCTATACGGATTCTCCTGCACAGTGACAGATATGTAAATACGGCGCTTACTTACCATTTCTCACGAATTAGGGTTCGAACAATCGAAGACCTATGCGGATTCTCCTACTCAGTGGCAGATATGTAAATACGACGTTTACTTACCATTTCTCACGCATTAGGGTTCGAACACTCGAACAGCGATACGGATTCTCCTGCACAGTGGCAGATATGTAAATACGGAGTTTACTTACCATTTCTCACGCATTAGGGTTCGAACAATCGAACACCCGTACGGATTCTCCTGCACAGTGGCAGATATGTAAATACGACGTTTACTTACCATTTGTCACGCATTAGGGTTCAAAAACTCGAACACCTATACGGATTCTCCTGCACAGTGGCAGATATGTAAATACAACGTTTCCGTACCATTTCTCACGCATTAGAGATCGAACACTCGAACACCTATACGGATTCTCTTGCACCATGGCAGATATGTAAATCTAACGTTTCCTTACCATTTCTCATGCATTAGGGTTCGAACACTCGAACACTTATACGGATTCTCCTGCACAGTGGCAGATATGTAAATAAAACGTTTCCTTACCATTTCTCACGCATTAGGGTTCGAACACTCGAACACCTATACGGATTCTCCTGCACAGTGGCAGTTATGTAAATACGGCGTTTACTTACCATTTCTCACGCAGTAGGGTTCGAACACTCGAACACCTATACGGATTCTCCTGCACAGTGGCAGATATGTAAATAAAATGTTTCCTTACCATTTCTCACGCATTAGGGTTCGAACAATCGAACACCTATACGGATTCTCCTGCACAGTGGCAGTAATGTAAATACGTCGTTTACTTACCATTTCTCACGCATTAGGGTTCGAACACTCGAACACATATCCAGATTCTCCGGCACAGTGGCAGATATGTAAATACGACGTTTACTTACCATTTCTCACGCATTAGGGTTCGAACACTCGAACAGCGATACGGATTCTCCTGCACAGTGGCAGATATGTAAATACGGAGTTTACTTACCATTTCTCACGCATTAGGGTTCGAACAATCGAACACCCGTACGGATTCTCCTGCACAGTGGCAGATATGTAAATACGACGTTTACTTACCATTTGTCACGCATTAGGGTTCAAAAACTCGAACACCTATACGGATTCTCCTGCACAGTGGCAGATATGTAAATACAACGTTTCCGTACCATTTCTCACGCATTAGGGATCGAACACTCGAACACCTATACGGATTCTCTTGCACCATGGCAGATATGTAAATCTAACGTTTCCTTACCATTTCTCATGCATTAGGGTTCGAACACTCGAACACTTATACGGATTCTCCTGCACAGTGGCAGATATGTAAATAAAACGTTTCCTTACCATTTCTCACGCATTAGGGTTCGAACACTCGAACACCTATACGGATTCTCCAGCACAGTGGCAGTTATGTAAATACGGCGTTTACTTACCATTTCTCACGTATTAGGGTTCGAACAATCGAACACCTGTACAGATTCTCCTGCACAGTGGCAGATATGTAAATACGACGGTTACTTACCATTTGTCACGCATTAGGGTTCAAACACTCGAACACCTATACGGATTCTCCTGCACAGTGGCAGATATGTAAATACAACGTTTCCGTACCATTTCTCACGCATTAGGGATCGAACACTCGAACACCTATACGGATTCTCTTGCACAGTGGCAGATATGTAAATACAACGTTTCCTTACCATTTCTCACGCATTAGGGTTCGAACACTCGAACACGTATACGGATTCTCCTGCACAGTGGCAGATATGTAAATAAAACGTTTCCTTACCATTTCTCACGCATTAGGGTTCGAACACTCGAACACCTATACGGATAATCCTGCACAGTGGCAGTTATGTAAATACGGCGTTTACTTACCATTTCTCACGCATTAGGGTTCGAACACTCGAACACCTATACAGATTCTCCTGCACAGTGGTAGATATGTAAATACGGCGTTTACATACCATTTCTCACGCATTAGGGTTCGAACACTCGAACACCTATACGGATTCTCCTGCTTAGTGGCAGATATGTAAATACGACGTTTACATCCCATTTCTCACGGATTAGGGTTCGAACACTCGAACACCAATACGGATTCTCCTGCACAGTGGCAGTTATGTAAACACGGCGTTTACTTACCAATTCTCACGCATTGGGGTTCGACCACTCAAACACCTGTACGGATTCTCCTACACAGTGGCAAATATGTAAATACGACGTTTACTTACTATTTGTCACGCATTAGGGTTCGATCACTCGAACACCTATACGGATTCTACTGCACAGTGGCAGATATGTAAATACGACGTTTCCTTTCCATTTCTCACGCATCAGGGATCGAACACTCGAACACCTATACGGATTCTCTTGCACAGTGGCAGATATGTAAATACAACGTTTCCTTACCATTTTTCACGCATTAGGGTTTGAACCCTCGAACACCTATACGGATTCTCCTGCACGGTGGCAGATATGTAAATAAAACGTTTCCTTACCATTTCTCACGCATTAGGGTTCGAACACTCGAACACCTATACGGATTCTCCTGCACAGTGGCAGTTATGTAAATACGGCGTTTACTTACCATTTCTGACGCATTAGGGTTCGAACACTCGAACACCTATATGGATTCTCCTGCACAGTGGCAGATATGTAAATACGGCGCATACTTACCATTTCTCACGCATTAGGGTTCGAACACTCGAACACCAATACGGATTCACCTGCATAGTGGTAGTTATGTAAATACGGCGTTTACTTACCATTTCTCACGCACTAGGGTTCGAACACTCAAACACCTGTACGGATTCTCCTCCACAGTGGCAAATATGTAAATACAACGTTTACTTATCATTTGTCACGCATTTGGGTTCGAACACTCGAACACCTATACGGATTCTACTGCACAGTGGCACATATGTAAATACGACGTTTCCTTACCATTTCTCACGCATTAGGGATCGAACACTCGAACACCTATACGGATTCTCTTGCACAGTGGCAGATATGTAAATACAACGTTTCCTTACCATTTCTCACGCATTAGGGTTCGAACACTCGAACACCTATACGGATTCTCCTGCGCAGTGGCATATATATAAATACAATGTATCCATACCATTTCTCACGCATTATGGTTCGAACACTCGAATACCTATACGGATTCTCTTGCAAAGTGGCAGATATGTAAATGCGGCGCTTACTTACCATTTGTCACGCATTAGGGTTCGAACACTTGAACACCTATACGGATTCTCCTGCACAGTGGCAGATATGTAAATACGGCGCTTACTTACCATTTCTCACGCATTAGGGTTCGAACAATCGAACACCTCTGCGGATTCTCCTACTCAGTGGCAGATATGTAAATACGACGTTTACTTACCATTTCTCACGCATTAGGGTTCGAACACTCGAACAGCGATACGGATTCTCCTGCACAGTGGCAGATATGTAAATACGGAGTTTACTCACCATTTCTCACGCAATTAGGTTTCGAACAATCGAACACTTGTACGGATTCTCCTGCACAGTGGCAGATATGTAAATACGACGTTTACTTACCATTTGTCACGCATTAGGGTTCAAAAACTCGAACACCTGTACGGATTCTCCTGGACAGTGGCAGATATGTAAATACAACGTTTCCGTACCATTTCTCACGCATTAGGGATCGAACACTCGAACACCTATACGGATTCTCTTGCACCGTGGCAGATATGTAAATACAACGTTTCCTTACCATTTGTCACGCATTAGGGTTCGAACACTCGAACACTTATACGGATTCTCCTGCACAGTGGCAGATATGTAAATAAAACGTTTCCTTACCATTTCTCACGCATTAGGGTTCGAACACTCGAACACCTATACGGATTCTCCTGCACAGTGGCAGTTATGTAAATACGGCGTTTACTAACCATTTCTCACGCATTAGGGTTCGAACAATCAAACACCTGTACGGATTCTCCTGCACAGTGGCAGATATGTAAATACGACGGTTACTTACCATTTGTCACGCATTAGGGTTCAAACACTCGAACACCTATACGGATTCTCCTGCACAGTGGCAGATATGTAAATACAACGTTTCCGTACCATTTCTCACGCATTAGGGATCGAACACTCGAACACCTATACAGATTCTCTTCCACCGTGGCAGATATGTAAATACAACGTTTCCTTACCATTTCTCACGCATTAGGGTTCGAACACTCGAACACTTATCCGGATTCTCCTGCACAGTGGCAGATATGTAAATAAAACGTTTCCTTACCATTTCTCACGCATTAGGGTTCGAACACTCGAACACCTATACGGATTCTCCTGCACAGTGGCAGTTATGTAAATACGGCGTTTACTTACCATTTCTCACGCATTAGGGTTCGAACAATCGAACACCTGTACGGATTCTCCTGCACAGTGGCAGATATGTAAATACGACGGTTACTTACCATTTGTCACGCATTAGGGCTCAAACACTCGAACACCTATACGGATTCTCCTGCACAGTGGCAGATATGTAAATACAACGTTTCCGTACCATTTCTCACGCATTAGGGTTCGTACACTCGAACACCTATACGGATTCCCCTACACAGTGGCAGTTATGCAAATACGGCGTTTACTTACCATTTCTCACGCATTAGGGTTCGAACACTCGAACACCTATACAGATTCTCCTGCACAGTGGTAGATATGTAAATACGGCGTTTACATACCATTTCTCACGCATTAGGGTTCGAACACTCGAACACCTATACGGATTCTCCTGCTCAGTGGCAGATATGTAAATACGACGTTTATTTGCCATTTCTCACGGATTAGGGTTCGAACACTCGAACACCAATACGGATTCTCCTGCACAGTGGCAGTTATGTAAATACGGCGTTTACTTATCATTTCTCACGCATTAGGGTTCGAACACTCATACACCTGTACGGATTGTCCGGCACAGTGGCAAATATGTAAATACGACGTTTACTTACCATTTGTCACGCATTAATGTTCGAACACTCGAACACCTATACGGATTCTCCTGCACAGTGGCATATATGTAAATACAATGTTTCCGTACCATTTCTCACGCATTATGGTTCGAACACTCGAACACCTATACGGATTCTCTTGCAAAGTGGCAGATATGTAAATACGGCGCTTACTTACCATTTGTCACGCATTAGGGTTCGAACACTCGAACACCTATACGGATTCTCCTGCACAGTGGCAGATATGTAAATACGGCGTTTACTTGCCATTTCTCACGCATTAGGGTTCGAACACTCGAACACCTATACGGATTCTCCTGTACAGTGGCAGATATGTAAATACGGCGTTTACTTACCATTTCTCGCGGATTACGATTCGAACACTCCAGCACCTATACGGATTCTCCGGCACAGTGGCAGATACGTAAATACGGTGTTTACTTACCATTTCTCATGCATTAGGGTTCGAACACTCGAACACCTATACGGATTCTCCTACACAGTGGCAGATATCTAAATACGGCGTTTACTAACCATTGCTCAGGTATTACGGTTCGAACACTCGAACACCTATACGGTTTCTCCTGCACAGTGGCAGATATGTAAATACGACGTTGACTTACCATGTCATATGCATTACGGTTCGAACACTCGAACACCTATACGGTTTCTCCTGCACAGTGGCAGATATGTAAATACGACGTTTACTTACCATGTCATATGCATTACGGTTCGAACACTCGAACACCTATACGGATTCTCCTGCACAGTGGCAGATATGTAAATCCGGCGTTTACTTACCATTTCTCATGCAATAGGGTTCTAACACTCGAACACCTATACGGATTTTCCTGCACAGTGGCAGATATGTAAATACGGCATTTACTTACCATTTCTCATGCAATAGGGTTCGAACACTCGAACACCTATACGAATTCTTTTGCACATTGGCAGATATGTAAATACGGCGTTTACTAACCATTTCTCAGGCATTACGGTTCGAACACTCGAACACCTATACGGATTCTCCTGCACAGTGGCAGATATGTAAATACGGCGTTTATTTACCATTTCTGACGCATTACGGTTCGAACACTCGAACACCTATACGGATTCTTCTGCACAGTGGCAGATATGTTAATACGGCGTTTACTTACCATTTCTCAGGCATTACAGTTCGAACACTCGAACACCTATACGGATTCTCCTGTACAGTGGCAGATATGTAAATACGGCGTTTACTTACCATTTCTCGCGCATTACGGTTCGAACACTCGAACACCTATACAGATTCTCCTTCACAGTGGCTGATATGTAAATACGGTGTTTACTTACCATTAATCATGCATTAGGGTTCGAACACTCGAACACCTATACGGATTTTCCTGCACAGTGGCAGTTATGTAAATACGGCGTTTACTTACCATTTCTCACGCATTAGGGTTCGAACACTCGAACACCTATACAGTGGCAAATATGTAAATACGGCATTTACTTACCATTTCTCATGCATTAGGGTTCGAACACTCGAACACCTATACGGATTCTCCTGCACAGTGGCAGATATGTAAATACGGCGTTTACTTCCCATTTCTCAGGCATTACGGTTCGAACACTCGAACACTTAAACGGATTCTCCTGCACAGTGGCAGATATGTAAATACGGAGTTTACTTACATTTCTGACGCATTACGGTTCGAACACTCGAACACCTATACGGATTCTTCTGCGCAGTGGCAGATATGTAAATACAGCGTTTACTTACCATTTCTCAGGCATTGCGGTTTGAACACTCGAACAGCTATAAGGATTCTCCTGCACAGTGGTAGATATGTAAATACGACGTTTACTTACCATGTCTCATGCATTATGCTTCGAACACTCGAACACCTATACGGATTCTCCTGCACAGTGGGCAGATATGTAAATACGGCGTTTACTTACCATTTCTCATGCAATAGGGTTCGAACACTCGAACACCTATACGGATTTTCCTGCACAGTGGCAGATATATAAATACGGCATTTACTTACCATTTCTCATGCAATAGGGTTCGAACACTCGAACACCTATACGAATTCTTTTGCACAGTGGCAGATATGTAATTACGGCGTTTACTAACCATTTCTCAGGCATTACGGTTCGAACACTCGAACACCTATACGGATTCTCCTGCACAGTGGCAGATATGTAAATACGGCGTTTATTTACCATTTCTGACGCATTACGGTTCGAACGCTCGAACACCTATACGGATTCTTCTGCACAGTGGCAGATATGTTAATGCGGCGTTTACTTACCATTTCTCAGGCATTACCGTTCGAACACTCGAACACCTATACGGATTCTCCTGTACAGTGGCAGATATGTAAATACGGCGTTTACTTACCATTTCTCGCGCAATATGGTTCGAACACTCGAACACGTATAAGGATTCTCCTGCACAGTGGAAGATATGTAAATACGACGTTTACTTACCATTTCTCACGCATTACGGTTTGAACACTCGAACACCTATACGGATTCTTCTACACAGTGGCAGATATTTAAATATGGCGTTTACTTACCATTTCTCAGGCATTAGGGTTCGGACACTTGAACACCTATACGGATTCTCCTGCACAGTGGCAGATATGTAAATACGGCGTTTACTAACCATTTCTCAGGCATTACGGTTCGAACACTCGAACACCTATACGGATTCTCCTGGACAGTGGCAGATATGTAAATACGGCGTTTACTTACCATGTCTCATGCATTACAGTTCGAACACTCGAACACCTATACGGATTCTGCTGCACAGTGGCAGATATGTAAATACGGCATTTATTTACCATTTCTGACGCATTACGGTTCGAAGACTCGAACACCTATACGGATTCTTCTGCGCAGTGGCAGATATGTAAATACGGCGTTTACTTACCATTTCTCAGGCATTACGGTTCGAAAACTCGAACACGTATATGGATTCTCCTGCACAGTGGTAGATATGTAAATACGACGTTTAGTTACCATGTCTCATGCATTAGGCTTCGAACACTCATACACCTATACGGATTCTCCTGCATAGTGGCAGATATGTAAACACGGCGTTTACTTACCATTTCTCATGCAATAGGGTTCGAACACTCGAACACCTATACGGATTTTCCTGCACAGTGGCAGATATGTAAATACGGCATTTACTTACCATTTCTCATGCAATAGGGTTCGAACACTCGAACACCTATACTGATTCTTTTGCACAGTGGCAGATATGTAAATACGGCGTTTACTAACCATTTCTCAGACATTACGGTTCGAACACTCGAACACCTATACGGATTGTCCTGCACAGTGGCAGATATGTAAATACGGCGTTTATTTACCATTTCTGACGCGTTACGGTTCGAACACTCGAACACCTATACGGATTCTTCTACACAGTGGCAGATTTGTTAATACGGCGTTTACTTCCCATTTCTCAGGCATTACAGTTCGAACACTCGAACACCTATACGGATTCTCCTGTACAGTGGCAGATATGTAAATACGGCGTTTACTTACCATTTCTCGCGCATTACGGTTCGAACACTCGAACACCTATACAGATTCTCCTGCACAGTGGCAGATATGTAAATACGGGGTTTACTTACCATTTCTCAAGCATTAGGGTTCGAACACTCGAACACCTATACGGATTTTCCTGCACAGTGGCAGATATGTAAATACGGCATTTACTTACCATTTCTCATGCATTAGGGTTCGAACACTCGAACACTTATACGGATTCTCCTGCACAGTGGCAGATATGTAAATACGGCGTTTACTTACCATTTCTCAGGCATTACGGTTCGAACACTCGAACACTTAAACGGATTCTCCTGCAAAGTGGCAATTATGTAAATACGGCGTTTACTTACCATTTCTGACGCATTACGGTTCGAACACTCGAACACCTATAGGGATTCTTCTGCACAGTGGCAGATATGTAAATACGGCGTTTACTTACCGTTTCTCAGGCATTAGGGTTCGGACACTCGAACAACTATACGGATTCTCCTGCACAGTGGCAGATATGTAAATACGGCGTTTGCTAACCATTTCTCTGGCATTACGGTTCGAACACTCGAACACCTACACGGATTCTCCTGCACAGTGGCAGATATGTAAATACGGCGTTTACTTACCATGTCTCATGCATTACGGTTCGAACACTCGAACACCTATACGGATTCTGCTGCACAGTGGCAGATATGTAAATACGGCATTTATTTACCATTTCTGACGCATTACGGTTCGAACACTCTAACACCTATATGGATTCTTCTGCGCAGTGGCAGATATGTAAATACGGCGTTTACTTACCATTTCTCAGGCATTACGGTTCAAACACTCGAACACCTATAAGGATTCTCCTGCACAGTGGTAGATATGTAAATACGACGTTTACTTACCAAGTCTCATGCATTAGGCTTCGAACACTCGAACACCTATACGGATTCTCCTGCACAGTGGCAGATATGTAAATACGGCGTTTACTTACCATGTCTCATGCATTACGGTTCGAACACTCGAACACCTATACGGATTCTGCTGCACAGTGGCAGATATGTAAATACGGCATTTATTTACCATTTCTGACGCATTACGGTTCGAACACTCTAACACCTATACGGATTCTTCTGCGCAGTGGCAGATATGTAAATACGGCGTTTACTTACCATTTCTCAGGCATTACGGTTCAAACACTCGAACACCTATAAGGATTCTCCTGCACAGTGGTAGATATGTAAATACGACGTTTACTTACCATGTCTCATGCATTATGCTTCGAACACTCGAACACCTATACGGATTCTCCTGCACAGTGGCAGATATGTAAATACGGCGTTTACTTACCATTTCTCATGCAATAGGGTTGGAACACTCGAACACCTATACGGATTTTCCTGCACAGTGGCAGATATATAAATACGGCATTTACTTACCATTTCTCATGCAATAGGGTTCGAACACTCGAACACCTATACGAATTCTTTTGCACAGTGGCAGATATGTAATTACGGCGTTTACTAACCATTTCTCAGGAATTACGGTTCGAACACTCGAACACCTATACGGATTCTCCTGCACAGTGGCAGATATGTAAATACGGCGTTTATTTACCATTTCTGACGCATTACGGTTCGAACACTCGAACACCTATACGAATTCTTCTGCACAGTGGCAGATATGTTAATGCGGCGTTTACTTACCATTTCTCAGGCATTACCGTTCGAACACTCGAACACCTATACGGATTCTCCTGTACAGTGGCAGATATGTAAATACGGCGTTTACTTACCATTTCTCGCGCATTATGGTTCGAACACTCGAACACGTATAAGGATTCTCCTGCACAGTGGAAGATATGTAAATACGACTTTTACTTACCATTTCTCACGCATTACGGTTTGAACACTCGAACACCTATACGGATTCTTCTACACAGTGGCAGATATTTAAATACGGCGTTTACTTACCATTTCTCAGGCATTAGGGTTCGGACACTTGAACACCTACACGGATTCTCCTGCACAGTGGCAGATATGTAAATACGGCGTTTACTAACCATTTCTCAGGCATTACGGTTCGAACACTCGAACACCTATACGGATTCTCCTGGACAGTGGCAGATATGTAAATACGGCGTTTACTTACCATGTCTCATGCATTACGGTTCGAACACTCGAACGCCTATACGGATTCTGCTGCACAGTGGCAGATATGTAAATACGGCATTTATTTAGCATTTCTGACGCATTACGGTTCGAAGACTCGAACACCTATACGGATTCTTCTGCGCAGTGGCAGATAGGTAAATACGGCGTTTACTTACCATTTCTCAGGCATTACGGTTCGAAAACTCGAACACGTATATGGATTCCCCTGCACAGTGGTAGATATGTAAATACGACGTTTAGTTACCATGTCTCATGCATTAGGCTTCGAACACTCATACACCTATACGGATTCTCCTGCATAGTGGCAGATATGTAAACACGGCGTTTACTTACCATTTCTCATGCAATAGGGTTCGAACACTCGAACACCTATACGGATTTTCCTGCACAGTGGCAGATATGTAAATACGGCATTTACTTACCATTTCTCATGCAATAGGGTTCGAACACTCGAACACCTATACTGATTCTTTTGCACAGTGGCAGATATGTAAATACGGCGTTTACTAACCATTTCTCAGACATTACGGTTCGAACACTCGAACACCTATACGGATTGTCCTGCATAGTGGCAGATATGTAAATACGGCGTTTATTTACCATTTCTGACGCGTTACGGTTCGAACACTCGAACACCTATACGGATTCTTCTGCACAGTGGCAGATTTGTTAATACGGCGTTTACTTACCATTTCTCAGGCATTACAGTTCGAACACTCGAACACCTATACGGATTCTCCTGTACAGTGGCAAATATGTAAATACGGCGTTTACTTACCATTTCTCGCGCATTACGGTTCGAACACTCGAACACCTATACAAATTCTCCTACACAGTGGCAGATATGTAAATACGGGGTTTACTTACCATTTCTCAAGCATTAGGGTTCGAACACTCGAACACCTATACGGATTTTCCTGCACAGTGGCAGATATGTAAATACGGCATTTACTTACCATTTCTCATGCATTAGGGTTCGAACACTCGAACACCTATACGGATTCTCCTGCACAGTGGCAGATATGTAAATACGGCGTTTACTTACCATTTCTCAGGCATTACGGTTCGAACACTCGAACACTTAAACGGATTCTCCTGCAAAGTGGCAATTATGTAAATACGGCGTTTACTTACCATTTCTGACGCATTACGGTTCGAACACTCGAACACCTATAGGGATTCTTCTGCACAGCGGCAGATATGTAAATACGGCGTTTACTTACCATTTCTCAGGCATTAGGGTTCGAACACTCGAACAACTATACGGATTCTCCTGCACAGTGGCAGATATGTAAATACGGCGTTTGCTAACCATTTCTCAGGCATTACGGTTCGAACACTCGAACACCTATACGGATTCTCCTGCACAGTGGCAGATATGTAAATACGGCGTTTACTTACCATGTCTCATGCATTACGGTTCGAACACTCGAACACCTATACGGATTCTGCTGCACAGTGGCAGATATGTAAATACGGCATTTATTTACCATTTCTGACGCATTACGGTTCGAACACTCTAACACCTATACGGATTCTTCTGCGCAGTGGCAGATATGTAAATACGGGGTTTACTTACCATTTCTCAGGCATTACGGTTCAAACACTCGAACACCTATAAGGATTCTCCTGCACAGTGGTAGATATGTAAATACGACGTTTACTTACCATGTCTCATGCATTAGGCTTCGAACACTCGAACACCTATACGGATTCTCCTGCACAGTGGCAGATATGTAAATACGGCGTTTACTTACCATTTCTCATGCAATATGGTTCGAACGCTCGAACACCTATACGGATTTTCCTGCACAGTGGCAGATATGTAAATACGGCATTTACTTACCATTTCTCATGCAATAGGGTTCGAACACACGAACACCTATACGGATTCTTTTGCATAGTGGCAGATATGTAAATACGGCGTTTAGTAACCATTTCTCAGGCATTACGGTTCGAACACTCGAACACCTATATGGATTCTCCTGCACAGTGGCAGATATGTAAATACGGCGTTTATGTACCATTTCTGACGCATTACGGTTCGTACACTCGAACACCTATACGGATTCTTCTGCACAGTGACAGATATGTTAATACGGCGTTTACTTACCATTTCTCAGGCATTACGGTTCGAACACTCGAACACCTATACGGATTCTCCTGTACAGTGGCAGATATGTAAGTACGGCGTTTACTTACCATTTCTCGCGCATTATGGTTCGAACACTCGAACACGTATAAGGATTCTCCTGCACAGTGGCAGATATGTAAATACGGCGTTTACTTACCATTTCTCACGCATTACGGTTCGAACACCCGAACACCTATACGGATTCTTCTGCACAGTGGCAGATATTTAAATACGGCGTTTACTTACCATTTCTCAGGCATTAGGGTTCGGACACTCGAACACCAATACGGATTCTCCTGCACAGTGGCAGATATGTAAATACGGCGTTTACTTACCATGTCTCATGCATTACGGTTCGAACACTCGAACACCTATACGGATTCTGCTGCACAGTGGCAGATATGTAAATACGGCATTTATTTACCATTTCTGACGCATTACGGTTCGAACACTCGAACACCTATACGGATTCTTCTGCGCAGTGGCAGATATGTAAATACGGCGTTTACTTACCATTTCTCAGGCATTACGGTTCGAACACTTGAACACCTATATGGATTCTCCTGCACAGTGGTAGATATGCAAATACGACGTCTACCTACCACGTCTTATGCATTAGGCTTCGAACACTCATACACCTATACGGATTCTCCTGCACAGTGGCAGATATGTAAATACGGCCTTTACTTACCATTTCTCATGCAATAGGGTTCGAACACTCGAACACCTATATGGATTTTCCTGCACAGTGGCAGATATATAAATACGGCGTTTATTTTCGATTTCTGACGCATTACGGTTCGAACACTCGAACACATATACGGATTCTTCTGCACAGTGGCAGATATGTAAATACGGCGTTTACTTACCATTTCTCAGGCATTAGGGTTCGGACACTGGAACACCTATGCGGATTCTCCTGCAGAGTGGCAGATATGTAAATACGGCGTTTACTTACCATTTCTCATGCAATAGGCTTCGAACACTCGAACACCTATACGGATTTTCCTGCACAGTGGCAGATATGTAAATACGGCGTTTACTTACCATTTCTCGTGCAATAGGGTTCGAACACTCGAACACCTATACGGATTCTTTTGCACAGTGGCAGATACGTAAATACGGCGTTTACTAACCATTTCTCAGGCATTACAGTTCGAACAGTCGAACACCTACACGGATTCTCCTGCACAGTGGCAGATACGTAAATACGGCGTTTACGTACCATGTCTCGCGCATTCCGGTTCGAACACTCGAACACCTATACGGATTCTGCTGCACAGTGGCAGATATGTAAATACGGCATTTATTTACCATTTCTGACGCATTACGGTTCGAACACTCGAACACCTATACGGATTCTTCTGCGCAGTGGCAGATATGTAAATACGGCGTTTACTTACCATTTCTCAGGCATTACGGTTCGAACACTCGAACACCTATACGGATTCTCTTGCACAGTGGCAGATATGTAAATACGGTGTTTACTTACAATTTCTCACGCATTACGGTTCAAACAGACGAACACCTATACGGATTCTCCTGCATAGTGGCAGATATGTAAATACGGTGTTTGCTTACCATTTCTCATGCATTAGGGTTCGAACACTCGAACACCTATACGGATTCTCCGCCACAGTGACAGATATGTAAATACGGCGTTTACTTACCATTGCTCACGCATTACGGTTCGAACACTCGAACACCTATACGGATTCTCCTGCACAGTGGCAAATATGTAAATACGGCGTTCACTTACCATTTCTCATGCATTACGATTCGAACACTCGAACACGTATAAGGATTCTCCTGCACAGTGGCAGATATGTAAATACGGCGTTTATTTACCATTTCTGACGCATTACGGTTCGTACACTCGAACACCTATACGGATTCTTCTGCACAGTGGCAGATATGTTAATACGGCGTTTACTTACCATTTCTCAGGCATTACGGTTCGAACACTCGAACACCTATACGGATTCTCCTGTAGAGTGGCAGATATGTAAATACGGCGTTTACTTACCATTTCTCGCGCATTATGGTTCGAACACGTATAAGGATTCTCCTGCACAGTGGTGGATATGTAAATACGGTGTTTACTTACCATTTCTCACGCATTACGGTTCGAACACTCGAACACCTATACGGATTCTTCTGCACAGTGGCAGATATTTAAATACGGCGTTTACATACCATTGCTCAGGGATTAGGGTTCGGACACTCGAACACCAATACGGATTCTCCTGCACAGTGGCAGATATGTAAATACGGCGTTTACTTACCATGTCTCATGCATTACGGTTCGAACACTCGAACACCTATACGGATTCTGCTGCACAGTGGCAGATATGTAAATACGGCATTTATTTACCATTTCTGATGCATTACGGTTCGAACACTCGAACACCTATACGGATTCTTCTGCGCAGTGGCAGATATGTAAATACGGCGTTTACTTACCATTGCTCACGCATTACGGTTCGAACACTCGAACACCTATACGGATTCTCCTGCACAGTGGCAGAAATGTAAATACGGCGTTTACTTACCATTTCTCATGCATTACGGTTCGAACACTCTAACACCTATACGGATTCTTCTGCGCAGTGGCAGATATGTAAATACGGCGTTTACTTACCATTTCTCAGGCATTACGGTTCAAACACTCGAACACCTATAAGGATTCTCCTGCACAGTGGTAGATATGTAAATACGACGTTTACTTACCATGTCTCATGCATTAGGCTTCGAACACTCGAACACCTATACGGATTCTCCTGCACAGTGGCAGATATGTAAATACGGCGTTTACTTACCATTTCTTAGGCATTACGGTTCGAACACTCGAACACCTATACGGATTCTCCTGTACAGTGGCAGATATGTAAATACGGCGTTTACTTACCATTTCTCGCGCATTATGGTTCGAACACTCGGACACGTATAAGGATTCTCCTGCACAGTGGTAGATATGTAAATACGGCGTTTACTTACCATTTCTCACGCATTACGGTTCGAACACTCGAACACCTATACGGATTCTTCTGCACAGTGGCAGATATTTAAATACGGCGTTTACTTAGCATTTCTCAGGCATTAGGGTTCGGACACTCGAACACCAATACGGATTCTCCTGCACAGTGGCAGATATGTAAATACGGCGTTTACTTACCATGTCTCATGCATTACGGTTCGAACACTCGAACACCTATACGGATTCTGCTGCACAGTGGCAGATATGTAAATACGGCATTTATTTACCATTTCTGACGCATTACGGTTCGAACACTCGAACACCTATACGGATTCTTCTGCGCAGTGGCAGATATGTAAATACGGCGTTTACTTACCATTTCTCAGGCATTACGGTTCGAACTCTTGAATACCTATATGGATATATTCTCCTGCACAGTGGTAGATATGTAAATACGACGTCTACCTACCATGTCTCATGCATTAGGCTTCGAACACTCATACACCTATACGGATTCTCCTGCACAGTGGCAGATATGTAAATACGGCCTTTACTTACCATTTCTCATGCAATAGGGTTCGAACACTCGAACACCAATACGAATTTTCCTGCACAGTGGCAGATATATAAATACGGCGTTTATTTTCGATTTCTGACGCATTACGGTTCGAACACTCGAACACATATATGGATTCTTCTGCACAATGGCAGATATGTAAATACGGCGTTTACTTACCATTTCTCAGGCATTAGGGTTCGGACACTGGAACACCTATGCGGATTCTCCTGCACAGTGGCAGATATATAAATACGGCGTTTACTTACCATTTCTCATGCAATAGGCTTCGAACACTCGAACACCTATACGGATTTTCCTGCACAGTGGCAGATATGTAAATACGGCGTTTACTTACCATTTCTCGTGCAATAGGGTTCGAACACTCGAACACCTATACGGATTTTCCTGCACAGTGGCAGATACGTAAATACGGCGTTTACTAACCATTTCTCAGGCATTACAGTTCGAACAGTCGAACACCTACACGGATTCTCCTGCACAGTGGCAGATACGTAAATACGGCGTTTACGTACCATGTCTCGCGCATTCCGGTTCGAACACTCGAACACCTATACGGATTCTGCTGCACAGTGGCAGATATGTAAATACGGCATTTATTTACCATTTCTGACTCATTACGGTTCGAACACTCGAACACCTATACGGATTCTTCTGCGCAGTGGCAGATATGTAAATACGGCGTTTACTTACCATTTCTCAGGCATTACGGTTCGAACACTCGAACACCTATACGGATTCTCTTGCACAGTGGCAGATATGTAAATACGCTGTTTACTTACAATTTCTCACGCATTACGGTTCAAACACACGAACACCTATACGGATTCTCCTGCATAGTGGCAGATATGTAAATACGGTGTTTGCTTACCATTTCTCATGCATTAGGGTTTGAACACTCGAATACCTATACGGATTCTCCGCCACAGTGACAGATATGTAAATACGGCGTTTACTTACCATTGCTCACGCATTACGGTTCGAACACTCGAACACCTATACGGATTCTTCTGCACAGTGGCAGATATTTAAATACGGCGTTTACTTACCATTTCTCAGGCATTAGGGTTCGGACACTCGAACACCAATACGGATTCTCCTGCACAATGGCAGATATGTAAATACGGCGTTTACTTACCATGTCTCATGCAATAGGGTTCGAACACTCGAACACCTATACGGATTTTCCTGCACAGTGGCAGATATGTAAATACGGCGTTTACTTACCATTTCTCAGGCATTACGGTTCGAACACTCGAACACTTATACGGATTCTCCTGCACAGTGGCAGATACGTAAATACGGCGTTTACTTAACATGTCTCACGCATTACGGTTCGAACACTCGAACACCTATACGGATTCTGCGGCACAGTGGCAGATATGTAAATACGGCGTTTATTTACCATTTCTGACGCATTACGGTTCGACACTCGAACACCTATACGGATTCTTCTGCACAGTGGCAGATATGTAAATACGGCGTTTAGTTACCATTTCTCAGGCATTACGGTTCGAACACTCGAACACCTATATGGATTCTCCTGCACAGTGGCAGATATGTAAATACGGCGTTTATTTACCATTTCTGACGCATTACGGTTCGTACACTCGAACACCTATACGGATTCTTCTGCACAGTGGCAGATATGTTAATACGGCATTTACATACCATTTCTCAGGCATTACGGTTCGAACACTCGAACACCTATACGGATTCTCCTGTACAGTGGCAGATATGTAAATACGGCGTTTACTTACCATTTCTCGCGCATTATGGTTCGAACACTCGAACACGTATAAGGATTCTCCTGCAGAGTGGTAGATATGTAAATACGGCGTTTACTTACCATTTCTCACGCATTACGGTTCGAACACTCGAACACCTATACGGATTCTCCTGCTCAGTGGCAGATATGTAAATACGGCGTTTACTAACCATTTCTCAGGCATTAGGGTTCGGACACTCGAACACCAATACGGATTCTCTTGCACAGTGGCAGATATGTAAATACGGCGTTTACTTACCATGTCTCATGCATTACGGTTCGAACACTCGAACACCTATACGGATTCTGCTGCACAGTGGCAGATATGTAAATACGGTATTTATTTACCATTTCTGATGCATTACGGTTCGAACACTCGAACACCTATACGGATTCTTCTGCGCGGTGGCAGATATGTAAATACGGCGTTTACTTACCATTTCTCAGGCATTACGGTTCGAACACTCGAACACCTATACGGATTCTCTTGCACAGTGGCAGATATGTAAATACGGTGTTTACTTACAATTTCTCACGCATTACGGTTCAAACACACGAACACCTATACGGATTCTCCTGCAGAGTGGCAGATATGTAAATACGGTGTTTGCTTACCATTTCTTATGCATTAGGGTTTGAACACTCGAACACCTATACGGATTCTCCGCCACAGTGACAGATATGTTAATACGGCGTTTACTTACCGTTGCTCACGCATTACGGTTCGAACACTCGAACACCTATACGGATTCTCCTGCACAGTGGCAGATATGTAAATACGGCGTTTACTTACCATTTCTCATGCATTACGGTTCGAACACTCGAACACCTATAAGGATTCTCCTGCACAGTGGGAGATATGTAAATACAACGTTTACTTGCCATGTCTCATGCATTAGGGTTCGAACACTCGAACACCTATACGGATTCTCCTGCACAGTGGCAAATATGCAAATACGGTGTTTACTTACCATTTCTCATGCATTACGGTTCGAACACTCGAACACGTATAAAGATTCTCCTGCACAGTGGCAGATATGTAAATACGGCGTTTACTTACAATTTCTCACGCATTACGGTTCGAACACTCGAACACCTATACGGATTCTTCTGCACAGTGGCAGATATTTAAATACGGCGTTTACTTACCATTTCTCAGGCATTAGGGTTCGGACACTCGAACACCAATACGGATTCTCCTGCACAGTGGCAGATATGTAAATACGGCGTTTACTTACCATGTCTCATGCAATAGGGTTCGAACACTCGAACACCTATACGGATTTTCCTGCACAGTGGCAGATATGTAAATACGGCGTTTACTTACCATTTCTCAGGCATTACGGTTCGAACACTCGAACACTTATACGGATTCTCCTGCACAGTGGCAGATACGTAAATACGGCGTTTACTTAACATGTCTCACGCATTACGGTTCGAACACTCGAACACCGATACGGATTCTGCTGCACAGTGGCAGATATGTAAATACGGCGTTTATTTACCATTTCTGACGCCTTACGGTTCGACACTCGAACACCTATACGGATTCTTCTGCACAGTGGCAGATATGTAAATACGGCGTTTAGTTACCATTTCTCAGGCATTACGGTTCGAACACTCGAACACCTATATGGATTCTCCTGCACAGTGGCAGATATGTAAATACGGCGTTTATTTACCATTTCTGACGCATTACGGTTCGTACACTCGAACACCTATACGGATTATTCTGCACAGTGGCAGATATGTTAATACGGCGTTTACATACCATTTCTCAGGCATTACGGTTCGAACACTCGAACACCTATACGGATTCTCCTGTACAGTGGCAGATATGTAAATACGGCGTTTACTTACCATTTCTCGCGCATTATGGTTCGAACACTCGAACACGTACAAGGATTCTCCTGCAGAGTGGTAGATATGTAAATACGGCGTTTACTTACCATTTCTCACGCATTACGGTTCGAACACTCGAACACCTATACGGATTCTTCTGCACAGTGGCAGATATTTAAATACGGCGTTTACTTACCATTTCTCAGGCATTAGGGTTCGGACACTCGAACACCAATACGGATTCTCCTGCACAGTGGCAGATATGTAAATACGGCGTTTACTTACCATGTCTCATGCATTACGGTTCGAACACTCGAACACCTATACGGATTCTGCTGCACAGTGGCAGATATGTAAATACGGCATTTATTTACCATTTCTGATGCATTACGGTTCGAATACTCGAACACCTATACGGATTCTTCTGCGCGGTGGCAGATATGTAAATACGGCGTTTACTTACCATTTCTCAGGCATTACGGTTCGAACACTCGAACACCTATACGGATTCTCCTGCACAGTGGCAGATATGTAAATACGGTGTTTACTTACAATTTCTCACGCATTACGGTTCAAACACACGAACACCTATACGGATTCTCCTGCAGAGTGGCAGATATGTAAATACGGTGTTTGCTTACCATTTCTCATGCATTAGGGTTTGAACACTCGAACACCTATACGGATTCTCCGCCACAGTGACAGATATGTTAATACGGCGTTTACTTACCATTGCTCACGCATTACGGTTCGAACACTCGAACACCTATACGGATTCTCCTGCACAGTGGCAGATATGTAAATACGGCGTTTACTTACCATTTCTCATGCATTACGGTTCGAACACTCGAACACCTATAAGGATTCTCCTGCACAGTGGGTGATATGTAAATACAACGTTTACTTGCCATGTCTCATGCATTAGGGTTCGAACACTCGAACACCTATACGGATTCTCCTGCACAGTGGCAAATATGTAAATACGGCGTTTACTTACCATGTCTCATGCATTACGGTTCGAACACTCGAACACGTATAAAGATTCTCCTGCACAGTGGCAGATATGTAAATACGGCGTTTACTTACAATTTCTCACGCATTACGGTTCGAACACTCGAACACCTATACGGATTC